>JAIUZE010075092.1:0-19414 GCA_022085475.1 Heliosperma pusillum | reverse complement strand
CCCGAGTCTTGGATGCGAACCGTTTTATCGCATGTCGAATCGGAACCCGTTTATTCCGAGATCCTGGCCAGGTTTAGACTAGGACCGGATATTTATTATCGTCGTGCTACCAGGAGGAAATTAGTCTACATACGCGAAATGTTTTATCGTGTATGCTTTCAGGGAAATGTTTTATCCCGTGGATTCCTTTTAATCATACTTGCCATGTACACGATGCTAGTGCGTTTCATTTACCGTGAGAGTTGTCGTCTTTGTGTCGTCGTTCTTGAATGCGTGAGTTCATGATATGATTCATGGGCATTGCATGACTGGCACCCGTCTATTATTGGTTTGTTTTCAATGATTTGATAACATGATGGCTTTATTCATGGTCATTGGATGACTTGGCATGGTTGGTTTGTCGAGTCTCAATCTTATCAAACTTATACCGCTAACGGTGAGATGTAAGCCCTAGTGAGCGTATTCGGTTGCCTAAGAGTGTCTTCCCCGAGTCTTTGTATAACATGATGGATTCCGATTTGTATTCCATATGCTCTTATCATTATATATGAATTGCCTATCTATCCTTATCGTATTTCACATGTATATTTATATATGCATGCTTCTACTTTTGTATTTCCTTCTATGTACGTTTAATGTGATATGGCTGGGAGAACCCGGAGTTACTCCCCACTGACTGTGGCGTTTCATGTTTTTCATGGATGAACAGGTTGCTTGATTGGATGGCTTTTTGCTTGTGGTATTTTGGGTTCGGGTGTGAGCTAGCGGGCGTTGGCCTGGATGAATCACCTCTAGACGTTGTTTAGCTAGTTTGCTAATAACTTTGTTACTTGATAACATTTTGAGAGACTTCGTCTCTTTGTAGTATATTCTACTTTGGTTTGTAATTATTTGACATTCCTCGTATTTTCTCTTAGCATGTAAAAAGTTTTAAAAACACCGTATTTTCCGCTATATAAATCACATGCTTGTTATGTTTTATTTCCGCATTCGCGAGGGTTGTCACAGTTGGTATCAGAGCTTTTATCGCTCCCGACGCACACACGTGAGCCCTTAACTTAAACTACTTGACCTTGAAATAATAAATGAGAGATGGGTAGAAGTTAAGGATTTTACTTGGTAGTCTATTTGTTTATGCTAAGTGTTAGGATTAACTTGTTTTGTTTTTGTTTCTTATGAAGATGGTTAGACCTCGAGTAGTAGAGAATGTTATGCTAGAAGCTCTTACTTAAGTTCTAAAGAACCAGCAAGATGCGGCTATTGCTCAAGCCAACCAAGTCCCCCCTTGTAGAGAAGATAACCACCAAGGAGGCTACGCTTGGGTGGCTAGCCAAATAGCTAGGAGTAAGATTATACCTTATGGTAGAGAGCCGGACCCTACCGAGCTATCGAATGGTTCCGAGAAATGGAGAAGCAATTTGATTTATACCAAGTCCGTGAAGAGGACAAGGTAAGGATTGCAAAGCATTTCCTTGTAAGGGAAGCCGGTAATTGGTGGGCGATTACTAGTGCCACCGCTACTCTTGAAGACGATTTCAATTGGGCTTGTTTCAAAGCTCTAGTTGAAGGTCGATTTTATCCCAATGAACTCAAGCAACAAAGGCTAAAGGAATTTATTGAATTCAAGCAAGGTGACTTGTCGGCACAAGACTTCATCACGGAGTTCAACAAGCTTGCTCACTTTGCTCCGAGGCTCATAAAGGATGACGAGGACCGAGCTTTCTACTACCGCAACAAGCTTAGTGCTTTACTCCAAAGCAAGGTGAGGAGAAATACTACTTCCTTTGGGGAGTTTTATGATGATGCTCTATGGGCCGAGAACTCCATGAAGGCCATCAAGGATGAAGCTATGATGAAGAATCCCCCTCCTTCCTTCACTCCTAGGCCAAATTTCTACGGAAAAAGGCCGTTTATTCCTTCGTCTTCCAATTCTTATGCCAACAAGAGGAGATTCAATCCTCCCTCAAATGCAAATGCAAGAGCTCCCGCTCCTTTCATTCCCCGAGCTACTTCTAACGTGGCTCATAGGCCATATGCTCCTCCTCAAGCTCAAGGTCGCTTATGTAATCGTTGTAGACAACCACACCACCCCGGTGTAGCTTGTTTCAACCCACCTTATGTTTGCTTCTTTTGCCAAAAGAGTGGTCACCGTTATGATGATTGCCCCGATCGAAAGTTGTCCCCTCCTATTGCCAAACCCAAGGGATCTATCTTCGTTCTGAGCCGAGCCGAAGCCGGTGCTCATCCGGAGATAATTACGGGTATGTTCTCAATCTTAGATCAACTGTGTCTTATTCTATTTGATACCGGTGTTTCTATGTCCTTTGTGTCTTCAACTTATGCTAATAAATTAACAATCGAGCCTACTTCTAGTGAGGTTACTCCCATATCCTTACCATCCGGAGAAATTATCTCTTGTTCTACTTTTTATCCTAATGTTCCAATATCTATTGCGGGTACTATCTTTCCCGCAAATCTCCTTAAGTTTCCTCTAGGAGAGTTCGATGTAATTCTAGGTATTGATTGGTTAGCATTGTACCATGCTAGGTTCGAGTGTAGAGATCAAAAGATTTATTTAAAGAGTCCTTTAGGAGTTAGAATAACCTATAAGGGATCTCATTCCCGAAAGGGTGTGTCTTTGATTTCCGCAATGAAGTTGGTGAGTATGGTAAGAAAGGCTCACCAAGCATACTTGTGTATTGTGACTTCTACAACTACCTCCTTACCAAAGATTGAAGATGTGCCTATAGTACGTGAATTTGTTGATGTATTCCCCGAAGACTTGCCCGAGATTCCTCCCGAGCGTGATGTTGAGTTTTCCATTGATCTTGTTCCCGGTTCTGGACCCATAGCCAAAGCTCCTTACCGTATGGCTCCAACCGAATTGAAAGAGTTAAGGAAGCAACTTGATGATATGATTGAGAAAGGTTTCGTTCGACCAAGTGCCTCGTCTTGGGGTGCTCCCGTTCTCTTTGTGAAGAAGAAATATGGTTCCACGAGACTTTGTATTGATTACCGTGAATTGAACCGGATTACAATCAAGAATAGGTATCCTTTGCCAAAAATTGAAGATTTGTTTGATCAACTAAAGGGTACTTCTACGTTTTCCAAGATTGATTTGAGATCCGGATATCACCAAATTCCCGTTCGTGATACCGATATTCCAAAGACCGCTTTCAGTACAAGATATGGTCACTTTGAGTTCAAGGTGATGCCATTTGGATTGACAAATGCTCCCGCTATTTTTATGGATCAAATGAACCGCGCTTTTAGTGAGTACCTTGACGAGTGTGTGGTGGTTTTCATTGACGACATCCTTATTTTCTCCAAGACCGAAGAAGAGCATGTTATTCATCTTAGGACTATTTTGGGTGTCCTCCGTCGTCAAAAGTGGTTTGCCAAATTCTCCAAGTGTGAATTTTGGTAACCTAAAGTGTCCTTTCTTGGGCATGTAATTTCTAAAGAAGGTGTGATGGTAGACCCTTCTAAAATTGAGGCCGTTGTTGATTGGAAGAGTCCGACCGATGTTAGAGAAGTCCGAAGTTTTCTTGGTTTAGCTGGTTATTACCGTAGATTTGTCAAAGATTTCTCAAAGCTTGCTAGACCGATGACCCAATTGTTGAAGAAAAAAACCAAGTTTGTTTGGAATTAAGCTTGTGAAGCCGCTTTTCAAGAGTTAAAGAAAAGGTTAACTACCACCCCGGTGTTGACTTTACCTGAAGATGGTGTAGACTTTGATGTCTATTGTGATGCTTCCAAGATGGGTTTGGGTTGTGTACTTATGCAAAGTAGGAAAGTGGTTGCTTATGCCTCGAGACAGTTGAGAGTTCAGGAAGTGAACTACCCTACTCAAGATTTGGAATTAGCCGCCGTGGTTCATGCCTTGAAAGTGTGGCGACACTATCTTATTGGTGTTCATTGTCGCATATTCACTGATCACAAGAGTTTGAAGTACATATTTACTCAAAAAGAGTTGAATAAGAGACAAAGAAGATGGTTGGAATTGGTGAATGATTACGATTTTGAATTATTATACCATGAAGGGAAGGCAAATGTTGTTGCTGATGCTCTTAGTAGAAAATCTTCTCATGCATTGAATGCTATGCGGGTATTACCCGATGATCTTTGTAGGGATTTTAGAAGGTTGAAGTTGGAATTCGTGGAGCGTGGATTTGATTATGTTGGTGCTATGACTGCCGAACTTGTTTTCCTCCGTGAAATCCGCGAAAACCAAGTTGATGATCCTACCTACAAGTCTATTCAAGCCAAATTTCTTGAAGGAAAAGCTAAAGACTTCAAGTTTGATGACAAAGGTGTTCTTCGCCTCCATGACCGTTTGTTTGTACCTAATGCTCTTGACTTGAGAAAGTGAGTTCTTGATGAAGCTCACCTTTTCCTTTATTCTATTCACCCCGGAGGTGATAAGATGTATAAAGATTTGAAGCTACAATTTTGGTGGCCGAATTTGAAAGGCGATGTTGTGTCATATGTTGGAAGATGTCTTACTTGCTAACAAGTGAAAATCGAACACAAGAGGCCTGGTGGATTGCTACAACCTTTGGATATTCCACTATGGAAGTGGGAATCTATTTCTATGGATTTTGTTATGGTTTTGCCAAGGACCGTTGGAAGTAAAGATGTCGTTTGGGTTATTGTTGATCGTTTGACCAAGTGTGCTAGATTCATTCCGATCAAAGAGACTTGGAGTTTAGATCGACTAGCGAAAGCCTATGTTGATGAGATTGTTAGATACCATGGTGTTCCCAAGGAGATCATATCCGACCGAGATCCGAGGTTTTGTTCGAGATTTTGGAAGGCCTTACAAGAAGCCATGGGTAGTAAATTGTTGATGAGTACCGCATTTCATGCCTCTACCGATGGTCAGACCGAGAGGACTATTCAGACTTTAGAAGACTTGATTAGGGCTTATGTACTCGACGTCCAATCTAGTTGGGAAAAGAGTCTACCGTTGGTGGAGTTTTCTTACAACAATAGTTATCATGCCTCGATCAAGATTGTGACAACCCTCGCGAATGCAGAAATAAAACATACAAGCATGTGATTAATATAGCGGAAGATACGGTATTTTTAAAACTTTTTACATGCAAGATAGAAATACGAGGACTGTCAAATAAATACAAACTAAAATAGAATATACTACAAAGAGACGTAGTCTCTCAAAATGTATCAAACATCAAAGTTATTAGCAACTAGCTAAAATCGTCTAGAGGTGTTTCAATCCAGGGACCACGCCCGCTAGCTCACACCCGAACCCAAAATACCACAAGCAAAAAGCCATCCAATCAAGCAACCTGTTCATTCATGAAAAACATGAACGCCACAATCAGTGGGGAGTAACTCCGGGTTCGCCCAGCCATATCACATTAAACGTACATAAAAGGAAATACAAAAGTAGAAGCATGCATATATAGATATACATGTGAATTACGATAAGAATAGATAGGCAATTCGATATTTAATGATAAGAGCATATGGAATACAAATCCGAATCCATCATGTGATACAAAGACTCGGGGAAGACACTCTTACGCAACCGAAAACGCTCACCAGGGCTTGCATCTCACCGTTAGCGGTATAAGTTTGATAAGATTGAGACTCGACAAAAAAACCATGCCAAGTCATGGTATGATCATGAATAATCAATCATGTAATCATCCATCCAAACACAACAATACATTGACGACCTCTCTCACGGTAAATGAAACGCACTAGCACCGTGTACATGGCAAGTATGATTAAAAGGCATCCACGAGATAAGACATTTCCCTGAACGCATACACGATTCAATTCATTTCGTATATGTAGACTAATTTCCTCCTGGTAGAACGACGATATAAATACCCGGTCCTAGTCTAAATCTGGCCAGAATACCGAAATCACATTTTCCGGTTCGACATGCGATAAACGTTTCGCATCCAAGACTCGGTCAATCATAGACGCCGAGTACCCAAAATTCGGTAGATCAATTCACGAAAGAGGCGGAAAAGAGCACAAGCCTCATAACAAGCGGTACGCTACATGCAAATAACACCACCTCGCAAGTACACAACATTTGACGGCCGGGTCGATCAACGCATAGCGTTCAACTCCCAACAACGTCGTCGTATGCCCACTAACACATGCATTTAAGCAGTAGGATACCTCTCCGTTCCGACATTCCAGCCTTACGAACGGGAAGGTAGCCAAGGGAATGAGAGTACAAAGCACAAGACAAAATAGTGCTCAAACCGTATCATTTGTAAAAACCGACTCAAAGTGGGACATATCGAAAACCGTCACGAAACATGTGATACAAGCGAATAAGATATCATATATCCAAAACATGAATATTATAAGTCACTACGTAAAATTATACGATAAACGGATCATGCGAACTATTATAAATTACGAGTTTTAGAAATTGTAGGAAAAATATACAGCCGTGTTCCAGGCCGGGCAGGAGACCGGTGGCCGGTGGGCCGGCACAGAACACAAGGCAAAATCCAAAAATCACCAAAAACAGAGAAATGTAGTCTGGGCCGGTCGGTGGACCGGCGGCCGGTCGACCGGCACAGAGCCCCTCTTCATACAAATCCAAAATTTCCAAAGGTGTTACTGATGTGTTCCCAGCCGGTTGGCAGACCGGCTGCCGGTCGACCGGCCAGGAGCACCAGTTCACCCGTGAGCCTTGCTCACTTAACCAATTCAATTCAATTCTCATATATACTTCTAATAATCATTAACAATCAATATATATCATCAATATTCATCATATAACATCATCCATTAATCATAGCATGATTTCTAATCTTCCTAATCGTATTCTAAATACGATTTCTAGCATATAAACATGTAAAACACGAAAATGATACCGAGTAACCCTTCACCGTTACCTTAAAGCGTCTCTACTAATCGTCAAGCTCCTCTTCTATAAGGAAATAGTCTTTGTCGGGATCTTGGAGGTCACCACCTACAAATAGATCGTAAAAAGATGAATAAAGTTCATCTTGAGAAAGACGGAAAGTTTGAAAAGCGAGAAAGACGATACTTTTAATATTAATACGGATAGAGGAAGGTACGGGAAGAAGAATAAGACAAACTTACGTAAATTCTATCAAAGAACGAAGAAGTTACGACAATTCTAAGATCGATATCAAAGAGGGAAAGATGAGATTTCTTAGAGAGGAAGAAAGCTTGGTTTGATTTTGTGTTGAATGAAATATTAGGTTAAGGAGTAGTGTGAGTTGTGTAGGAGAAAAGTCAACGGAAGTCAAAGACGGTTCCAAAGTCAAGGAAAGTCAAACACGCCTTAAAACGGGATTTTCATGGAATCTCGCAGAAATTCCAAATACGAACTCGGAAATTCTAAATTCGACTCGAAACTTAAAATTATAAATTAAAACTTAAATTTGCTGAAAAGATTTCGTAAAATATTTCTACTAGAAAAATAGGGTACATTTCCGGGTGTTACAGATTTGTTTTGCTATCGCCCTGAGTTTGAAAAGGGAATTTTGTGGATTAAACCTTAAACCTTTTTCTCGTGCCATCATTCCTTTTCATTTCCATTCTTGAATGTTTTTGTCAAGATTGATTTTTAAGAAATCGCATGCTCGTATCTTATTTCTTACTCAGATATATTCATACCTCTACGATCTGCTTTGTTTATTTCTTGACCTCGTTATTTTCAACGCTCGTCTCTTGTAATCTCGTGCCTTATTTATTCTCGTGTTCTCCATGAGATTCCGTATCGTTTTCTATCTCGTTGCTCCTTCATCTTTCCTCTAGTGTATTGGATATTCCGTTTGTAAGACTCAGAGAATAAGCGTGATGTAATTTTAGATTCTTTAGCTAGAATATGTGTCCTTGGATTGAGAAAATTTCATGTTATATTTCATCATGGGAAATTAGACTTAAGCTCTAGGATGAATCCTAATAGTGATAATGTATCCTCTCTTGGTGATGTTAGATTGGGAGTTTGGCATTGTAGTGTTGTTTTGAGAATGGAGTTGATCATGATAATAGTTCGTTGTTGTTGGGTACTATAACGGTTTCTTGGTATGTCATTTGGGAATTAGATGTCTCTAATTGGTGGATTCTAAAAGAGACTTTGCTTTAGGATAATTGAGTTGGTACCCAAAGTTTGAGGAGTATTGTCATAAACGAAAATCGATTCATTTTGAGTTTTAGATGAACTAGATGATTTGAATGGTTGTCTGATTGCCAAGTGATTGGTCATTTGTGGTTTGGAATTAGTAATTCTCTTTTGTTCTTAAGGAACCGTAGTTTGCTAATGTGACTATAAATATTCGAGGCTTCGAGCGTAGTAATGATCGAATTAAGGATGTTAGGGCGTATTAAAGAATTCTTATAACCGATAATGGATTGTGAATTTTCCCTTGTCGTGAGACTTTGGATGAGTCTAGTTGGATCCTAGATGATTATGTTTTGTTGCTTTGATTGTGTTTTGACTTTCGAAGATGAGAAAGTTCATTGTAAATTTAGGATAATGAGTTTGAAGTAAATTGGATTAAAGGATTGCATGTTAAGCCCTTTACTTTGTGGTTGTTAGCGATCATGTTTCCCTAGAGATAAATATTTTGTTGGTGGTTTCTAGTAAGGGTTTTGATGAAACTAAGAAGATTAGAGTGCGTAATACATCTTTTATGTGGATTGTTAGTTGTGGAGTCTACCGTGCCGATGGACCTTAGTAGATTCTAATTGGATTCGAATAATTGGGAATTGTTACTCGAAGTTTCGTGATTATGGAATATTTTTGTAGGATTTCTGATGATTGAAAATGATGAGTTGCAAAATGGGTAAATTGTATTCTCTTGAGGATTTGGTTTATTAGTAGAGTAAGTGATGTCGAATTCTTCTAGATCTTCCTGCCGACTTCATCGTGATTCTTCATATCCCTAGGAGTTCGATTTGTTTCGTTTTTGCGTGTTTTGTATATATTTTGTTATCGTGATTTGTGAACTTTATGTTCGAGTCGCTCTATGTACGTGTAATGTCGTGTTATTTGATTTTATCTTTGATAAAAATTTCAAATTTCCATATTATATTTCTAATTCAACGTTTCAAAGAAGTCTAAAGATGGTTTGTGTTCCCTCTTTTTGGAGAAAATGGATTTCTTTTACTTTTATATTTGGATTTTGCGTTTGGTTGGATGTTTGCACTTGTTATTGGAGACGTCTGATAACTAGTCCTGCACTTACTAACGTTTGTTTGATTTTCGATTTCCCTATTTCGACATTGCTTTGATTTGGATAATTAGAGTTCTCGTTCGCGACGAGCATTCTTGAGATCAATAAGTAAAGTTTCACACTTATGAACATGCTTCTTTAAAACGTTTTCTAGATGAACCTCGTTTCATAAATATTTTCCCTTATAAAAGTTTTCGTATTAATTTTGGAAACCGATTCTTATCCTTGATACTTTAGTTTTCTATTCGCAAGTTTCGAGGACGAAACTTTTTAAAAGGAGGGGTGATTGTAACACCCGGAAATGTACCCTATTTTTCTAGTGAAAATATTTTACGGATACCTTTCAGCAAATTTAAGTTTTAATTTAGAATTTTATGTTCCGAGTCGAATTTAGAATTTCCGAGTTCGTATTTGGAATTTCCGCGAGATTCCATGAGATTCCCGTCTTAAGGCGAGTTTGACTTTTGTTGACTTTTTCCCATAAATATCTCATACTCCCTTAATCTATTTCATTCAACACAAACCAAAACCCTTACTTCTTCCTTAAGCAAATATCAAAAACCCTTGCCTCCAATTTTGATCCATCTTTGAATCACCGTATCTCCTTCGTTTCTTATTGGAATTCACGTAAGTTCGTCTTATTCTTCCCCTCTTAGCTTCCTCTATCCGTATTGGTAATAAAATTACCGTCTTTCTCGCTTTTTAAATTATCCGTCTTTCTCAAGGTGAATGATATTCATCTTTTATTATCTAATTGTATGTAGGTGGAGACTAGGAAGGTTTAGAATCGATTAAAGACGCGTAAAGGTAACGGTGAAGGGTTACTCGATATCATTTACGTGTTTTATATGATTTCTATGTTAGAATTCGTATTTATAATATGATTAGTAAGCTTAGAATTGAGTTATTGATGATGATTGTTGTTAGTTGATGATTGTTGATGATGATTATTGATTGTTGATAGTTGATAGAAGTTAAATATGAGAATTGAAAATGATTGAACTTGTGTATGTTGTTCTCGGGTAGGATGTTGTCCTGGCCGAAGGACCGGCTGCCGGTTCAGTGGCCGGCTGGGAATTCACTGCACCGACCCTTTTTCGTAGAATGATCATATCTCCTTTGTTACTTGCTTGTTTTGGGCTTGTGACCATTCGTTGGAACCGTAAGAGGAGAAGCTATCACCTCGACTTGAAATTTCTGCATTTGCATATCTAGAACTCTAGTTATGACCGTTTGAAGTGGACCCTTGTTTTAGTTAGTTTCCAAACATGCTTTTTGTGTGTACTTGTGCTCCGAGCCGGGGTACCGGCCGCCTCCCTCCTGACCGGCCTGGAATACGGCTGTGTTCTTCTCATATAAATTCTAAAACTCGTAATTTTAAATAGTTCCCATGGTTCGTTTATCGTATAATATTACGTAGTGACTTGTAATATTCATGTTTTGGATATATGATATTTCATTCGCTTGTATCAAATGTTTTGTGACGGTTTTTGCTATGTCCCACTTTGAGTCGGTTTTTACAAATGATGCAGTTTGAGCACTATTCTGTCTTGTGCTTTGTACTCTCATTCCCTTGGCTACCTTCCCGTTCGTAAGGCTGGAATGTCGGAACGGAGAGGTATCCTACTGCATAATTGCATGTGTAGTGGGCATACGACGACGTTGTTGGGATTTGAACGCATTGCGTTGATCGACCCGGCCGTCAAATGTTGTGTACTTGCGAGGTGGTGTTATTTGCATGTAGCGTACCGCTTGTTATGAGGCTTGAGCTCGTTTTCCGCCTCTTTCGTGAATTGATCTACCGAATTTGGGGTACTCGGGCGTTTTCTTTGTAAGACCGAGTCTTGGATGCGAAACGCTTTATCGCATGTCGAATCGGAAAAATGTGATTCCGAGAATCTGGCCAGGTTTAGATTAGGGCCGTTTAAATTATCGTTCCTACCAGGAGGAAATTAGTCTACATATACGAAATGTAGCATCGTGTATGAGTTCAGGGAAATGTTATATCCCGTGGATGCCTGTTAATCATACTTGCCATGTACACGGTGCTAGTGCGTTTCATTTACCGTGAGAGATGTCGTCTTTGTGTCGTCGTCTTTGAATGCGTGATTTCATGGTATTATTCATGGTCATTGCATGATGAGGCATTGTCGATGTATTGGTTCGTGAATGGATGATAATATGTTGGATTTATTGTGGTCATTGCACGATTTGGCATGGTTTGTTTGTCGAGTCTCAATCTTATCAAACTTATACCGCTAACGGTGAGATGTAAGCCCTAGTGAGCGTATTCGGTTGCCTAAGAGTGTCTTTCCCGAGTCTTGAATAACATGATGGTTTCGGATTTGATTTCCTTATGGTCTTATCATCATATATTGGATTGCCTATCTATTTTTATTGTAACTCACATGTATATCTATATATGCATTATTTTACTTTTGTATTTCTTTATATGTACGTTTAATGTGATATGGCGGGGAGAACCCGGAGTTACTCCCCACTGATTGTGGCGTTCATGTTTTTCATGAATGAACAGGTTGCTTGCTTGGATGGCTTTTTGCTTGTGGTATTTTGGGTTCGGGTGTGAGCTAGCGGGCGTTGTCCCTGGATGAAACACCTCTAGACGTTTATTAGCTAGTTTGCTAATCACTTGTTCTTTGCTAACATTTTGAGAGACTCCGTCTCTTTGTTGTATTTCGTACTTAGTTTGTAATATTTTGACACTCCTCGTATTATCTATCTTGCATGTATAAAAGTTTTTAAAATACCGTGTTTCCGCATATTATTTCACATGCTTGTATGTTTTATATTTCCGCATTCGCGAGGGTTGTCACAGATCAAATTAAGGATGTTATGGTTTATTAAAGAATCCTTATAACCGATAATGGATTGTGGATTTTCCCTTGTCGTGAGACTTTGGATGAGGCTAGTTGAATCTTAGATAATTATGTTTGTTGCTTTGATTGTGTTTTGACTTTCGAAGATGAGAAAGTTCATTGCAAATTTAGGATAATGAGATTGAAGTAAACTGAATCAAGGGAATTTCATGGTAAGTCTCCTTTACCTTGTGGTTGTTAGCGATCATGTTTCCCTAGATATAAATATTTTGTTGGTGATTTCTAGTAAGGGTTTTGATGAAACTAAGAAGATTAGAGTACGTAATGAATCCTACATGTGGATTGTTAGTTGTGGAGTCTACCGTGCCGATGGACTTTAGTGGATACTAAATGGATCTGAATAATTAGGTTATTGGCTTGAAATCTCGTGATTATGGAATATTATTATAGGAATTCTGATGATTGAAAATGATGAGTTGCAAATTGGGTAAATTGCATTCTCTTGAGGATTTGGTTTATTAGTAGAGTTAGTGATGTCGAATTTTTGTAGATCTTCCTGCCGACTTTATCTTGATCTTCCTATCCCTAAGAGTTTCATATGTTTCGTTTTTGAGTGTTTTTTATATATTTTGTTACCCTGAATTGTGTGTAAAATGTGCGAGTCGCTCTATGTACGTGTAATGTCGTGTTATTTTGATTTTATCCTTGAGAAAACTTTTAAATTTTCATATTGTATTTCCAATCTAGGGTTTCACCGAAGTTTTAAAGATGAATTTTGTACCTCCTTTTTGGAGAAAATAGATTTCTTTCGCTTTTATATCTGGATTTTGCGTTTGGTTGGATGTTTGCACTTGTTATTGGAGACGTCTGATAACTAGTCCTACACTTACTAACGTTGTTTGATTTTCGATTTCACTATTTCGACATTGCTTTGATTTGGATAACTAGAGTACTCGTTCGCGACGGGCACTCTTGCGATCCGTAAATAAAGTTTCGCACTTGTGAAAATATCCTTAAACCATTTTCAAGATGAACCTCGTTTCATAAATGTTTCCCTTATAAAAGTTTTCGTATTAATTTTGAAAACCGATTCTTGTCCTTGATACTTTTGTTTTCTACTCTCAAGTTTCGAGGACGAAACTTTTTAAAAGGTGGGGTGATTGTAACACCTGCAAATGTACCCTATTTGTAATTTAAAAATAATATACGGATACTTTTCAACGAAATTTACTTTTAGTTTAGAATTAAATTTTCCGTGTCTAATTTAGAATTTCTGAGTTCGTATTTGGACTTTACACGAGATTCCGAGTAAGTTACGTCTTAAGACGTTTTTGGGCTTTTTCTCATGTTTTCCACTTACTCCTTCATATACTCCCTCACAACCCTAACACCCTCATTCAATCTTCTTCTTCTTCCTCACTAAGTAAACCCCAAATCCCTAGCCTCCATATTTGATCCATCTTAGAATCGTCACTACTCATTCATTTCTAGCTCAAATTCACTAAGGTTCGTCTTATTCCTTCTCTCTCATCTTCCTCTATCCGTATTGGTAATAAAATTACCGTCTTTCTCGCTTTTCAATTTATAAGTCTTTCTCAAAGGTGAATTATATTCATCTTTTATTATCTAATTGTAGGTGGAGACTTTCTAGACCCCGACAAAGATTAGTATCTAGTGGACGAAGGCTTAGAAATCGTTTAAAGACGCATAAAGGTAACGGTGAAGGGTTACTCGATATCATTAACGTGTTTTTATGTGTTTTCTATGTTAGAAATCGTATTTAGAATATGAATAGTAATCTTAGGATTTGTGTTGTTAATGATGGTTGTTGTTAGTTGATAATTGATATGAGAATTGATGATTTGTGATGATAGATGATATTTGTGTTATGCCTTAGTGAAATTATGAAATTCGTGTGACTCGTACCTGCCAGACCAGGACGCTGGCAGCGTTGCCTGGCGCTGGCGGCGTTTTTTGCTGCCAGTTTCCCAAAGTCGACTGCAGTTTTCATGCACTGACCCCTTTTTGTAAAATGATCATATCTCCTTCGTTACTTGCTTGTTTTGGTCTTGTGACATACCGTTGGAACCGTAAGAGGATAAGCTATCACCTCCACTTTGAATTTCTGCATTTGGATGTCTAGAACGATAGTTATGACCGTTTGAAGTGGACACTTATTTTAGTTGGTTTCCAAACACGTTGTTAAGGAGAGGGGATCTATGTTTCTTATTCATTATACTTCCTAAACTTATTCTAATGCTTATGTATCATGTATTGATTCATTTTTATCCTAGTTAAATTTATATAATTCCCTATTCTCATGTTGGTGACGGTTTTTGATATGGCCCCCTTTGAGTGTTTTACAAATGCTACGGTTTGAGCACTAATTTTCTCTGTGCTTTGTACTCTCATTCCCTTGGCTACCTCCACGTTCGTAAGGCTGGAATGTCGGAATGGGGAGTGTATCCTTACTGCTTAATTGCATATGTTAGTGGGCATATGACGACGTTGTTGGGAGGCGAACGCTTTGCGTTTATCGACCCGGCCGTCAAATGTTGTATACTTGCGAGGTGGTGTCAACTGCATGTAGCGTACCGCTTGTTGTGAGGCTTGTGCTCTTTTCCGCCTCTTTCGTGAATGTCGACCGAATTTGGGGTTCTCGGCGTCTATGATTGACCGAGTCTTGGATGCGAAATGTTTATCGCATGTCGAACCGGAAAATGTGATTTCGGGGAGTCTGGTCAGTTTTAGACTAGGACCGGATATTTATATCGTCGTTCTACCGGAGGAAATTAGTCTACATATACGAAATGAATTGAATCGTGTATGCGTTCAGGGAAATGTCTTATCCCGTGTATGCCTTTTAATCATAATTGCCATGTACACGGTGCTAGTGCGTGGCATTTACCGTGAGAGAGGTCGTCAATGTATTTGTATGTTTGAATGGATGATTACATGATTGATTATTCGTGATCATTGGATGACTTGGCATGGTTTGTTTGTCGAGTCTCAATCTTATCAAACTTATGCCGCTAACGGTGAGATGCAAGCCCTAGTGAGTGTATATGGTTGCCTAATAGTGTCTTCCCTGAGTCTATTTATAATCTAATGTGTACAGTTCATATGTCGAGTTCTATCTTATCAAGTGTATGCCACTAACGGTGAGATGCAAGCCCTAGTGAGTGTATAGTTGCCTAAGGGTGTCTTCCCCGAGTCTTTCTATAATATGATGGTTACGGCTTTGTACTTCATATGCTATGTATGCTCTTACTTTTGTATTTCCGTTTATGTACGTTTAATGTGATATGGCTGGGAGAACCCGGAGTTACTCCCCACTGATTGTGGGCGTTCATGTTTTTCATGGATGAACAGGTTGCTTGATTGGATGGTTTTTTGATTGGGGTACTTTGGGTTCGGGTGTGAGCTAGCGGGCGTTGGCCTGGATGAGTCACCTATAGACGTTGTTTAGCTAGTTGCTAATAACTTTGATACTGGATAACATTTTGAGAGACTACGTCTCTTTGTTAAGTTTTATTTTTCTATTTGCATGTAAAAAGTTTCAAAAACATCGTATTTTCCGCTATATAAATCACATGCTTGTTATGTTTTATTTCCGCATTCGCGAGGGTTGTCACAGATATGTGACAACCCTCGCGAATGCGGAATAATAAATCAAACAAGCATGTGAATTATAATGCGGAAATAGGTAGTTTTTAAAAACTTTTATACATGCAAGTTAAATAAAACGAGGAGTGTGTCAAAATGTTACAAACTAAGTACGGAATATACAATAAAGAGACGGGGTCTCTTAAAATGTTAGCAAAGAACAAGTGTTTAACCAAAACTAGCTACTATCGTCTAGAGGTGAACTTCCAGGGACAACGCCCGCTAGCTCACACCCGAACCCCAAAATATCGTATCCAAAAAGTCATCCATAGCAAGCAACCTGTTCATCCATGAAAAACATGAATGCCACAGTCAGTGGGGAGTAACTCCGGGTTCTCCCAGCCATATCACATCAAACGTACATATAAGGAAATACATAAGTAAAGCATGCATATATATACATATCCATGTGAGTTACAATAAAAGTAGATAGGCAATTCTATAGAAAAATGATAAGATCATGTGGAAATCAAATAAAGAGGCCATCATGTTATTCAAGACACGGGGAAAGACACTCTTAGGCAATCGAATACGCTCACTAGGGCTTACATCTCACCGTTAGCGGTATAAGATTGATAAGATTGAGACTCGACAGACAAACCAGTCAAGTCATGCGATGATCACATAATATCCAACATATTATCATCCATTTACGAACCAAGACATTGACGGTGTAAGTCATGCAATGACCATGAATACAATCACTTAAGACGCATTCAAGACCACGACACAAGACCCATATCTACGGTAAATGAAACGCCTAGCATCGTTCACATGTCAAGTATGATTAACAGCCTCCACGGGATAAACATTTCCTGAAGCATTACACGATAAAGCATATTCGCGCGTATGTAGCACTAATTTCCTCCTGGTAGCACGACGATAATAATACGGTCCTAGTCTAAACCTGCCAGATTCTCGAAATAAACGTGTTCCGATTCGACATGCGATACACATTTCGCATCCAAGACTCGGTCTTACAATATATATGCCGAGTACCCCAAATTCGGTAGATCAATTCACGAAAGAAGCGGAAAAGAGCTCAAGCCTCATAACAAGCGGTACGCTACATGCAAATAACACCACCTCGCAAGTACACAACATTTGACGGCCGGGTCGAAAAACGCATAGCGTTCAACTCCCACCAACGTCGTCGTATGCCCACTAACACATGCATTTAAGCAGTAGAATACCTCTCCGTTCCGACATTCCAGCCTTACGAACGGGAAGGTAGCCAAGGGAATGAGAATACAAAGCACAAGACAAAATAGTGCTCAAACCGACTCATTTGTAAAAACCGACTCAAAGTGGGGACATATCGAAAACCGTCACAAAACATGTGATACATGCGAAAGAGATATCATAAATCCAAAACATGAATATTATAAGACATTACGTAAAATTATACGGCAAACGGATCATGCGAACTATTATAAATTACGAGTTTTAAAAGTTAAAGGAAAACAACACAGCCGTGTTGCAGGCCGGGCAAGTGACCGGTGGCCGGTGGGCCGGCTCAGAACACAGGCAAAAACCCAAAAACAGAGAAAAGAGGTCTGGGCCGGTTGGTAGACCGGCGGCCGGTGGGCCGGCACAGACCATCACACCAAAACTCAAAACTTCAATACTGATGTGTTCCAGGCCGGTGGGTTGACCGGTGGCCGGTGGGCCGGCCTGGAGCACCTCTTATACAAAAATCAAGTTTCCAAAATGAGTTACTGAAGTGTTCTCAGCCGGGGGTCAGACCGGCGGCCGGTCGACCGGCTGGGAACACCCCTTCATCCGAGAGCTTCCAATACTTAACCAATTCATTTCCAAATCATTTCAATTCTCATATATACTTCAAATAATCATCAACAATCAATATATATCATCAATATTCATCATATAACATTATTTACTAATCATAGCATGAATCCTAATCTTCCTAATCGTAATATAATACGATTTTCTAGCATATAAACATGTAAAACACGTAAGTAATACCGAGTAACCCTTCACCGTTACCTTCTATGCGTCTCTAATGATCGTCAAGCTCCTCTTCTATAAGGAAATAGTCTTTGTCGGGATCTTGGAGGTCGCCACCTACAAATAGATCGTAAAAAAATGAATAAAGTTCATCTTGAGAAAGACGGAATGCTTAAAAAGCGAGAAAGACGATAATTTTATTATCAATACGGATAGAGGAAGGTACGGGAGAAAGAATAAGATAAACTTACGTAAATTCTATCGAGTAACGAAGAAACTACGCCAATTCTAAGATCGATATTCAAAGAGGAAAAGTTGCTTAAGGAAGAAGAAAGAAAGATGTGTTTGATTTTTGTGTTGAATGAATATTAGGTTAAAGAAGGAGTAGTGTGAGTTGTGTAGGCAAAAGTCAAAGACGATTTCCAAAGTCCATAAAAGTCAAACTAGACTTAAGACGGCTTTTTCATGAAATCTCGCAGAAATTCCAAATACGAACTCGGAAATTCTAAATTCGACTCGGAACTTAAAATTATAATTTAAAACTTAAAATTACTGAAAAGATTTCGTAAAATATTTCTACTAGAAAAAATAGGGTACATTTCCGGGTGTTACAATCACCCCACCTTTTAAAAAGTTTCGCCCTCGAAACTTGAGGAAATAAAAATTACCTTACTCGAAAAGACTCAGATATTTACTACGCATAGAAGCTTCGGTTTCCCAAGTCTCTTCTTCGACATTAGCACTTCTCCACAAGATTTTCACCAACGGAACTACTTTACTTCTCAACTTCCTATCCTTACGGTCTAGGATACGGATCGGCTTCTTTTCAAAGGATAAATTCGGTTCAAGCTCGGGCAATTCAACTTGAAAGACATGGCTTGGATCACTTACATACTTTCTCAATTGAGAAACATGAAAAACATTATGAACCTTAGCCAAATTCGGCGGTAAATCCAACTTATAAGCAACGGCACCAATCCTTTCCACAATATCAAAGGGTCCAATGTATTTAGGGCTCAATTTACCCTTAACACCAAACCGTTTAACACCCTTCATAGGAGACACCTTCAAGAATACTTTATCACCAACTTCAAACTCTAAAGGCCTTCTTCGGATATCGGCATAAGACTTTTGACGGTCTTGAGCGGCTTTCATTCTATCACGAATGACCTTCACATTATCAATGGTTTCCACAAGGACATCGGGGCCTAAATCACGATTGTCACTCAATTGATTCCAACAAATCGGACTCCGACATTTCCTTCCATAAAGAGCTTCATATGGAGCCATCTTGATAGATGCATGATAGCTATTGTTGTAAGAAAACTCCACCAACGGTAAACTCTTTTCCCAACTAGACTGAAAGTCAAGAGCACAAGCCCTAAGCAAATCTTCTAAAGTCTGAATATTCCTCTCAGTCTGACCATCCGTAGCGGCATGAAAAGCAGTACTCATCAACAACTTACTACCCATGGCCTCTTGCAAAGCTTTCCAAAATCTCGAACAGAACCTCGGATCTCGGTCGAATATAATCTCCATAGGAACACCATGGTATCTAACAATTTCATCCACATAAGCCTTTGCTAAACGATCCAAATTCCAAGTTTCTTTGATCGGAATGAATCTAGCACACTTGGTCAATCGATCAACAACAACCCAAACGGCATCTTTACCTCCAACGGTCTTCGGCAAAGCCATAAAAAAATCCATAGAAATCGATTCCCACTTCCATAGCGG
>JAIUZE010075091.1:39017-57428 GCA_022085475.1 Heliosperma pusillum | reverse complement strand
AATTGCAAGGCGAGTCGGAAAAAGTCAACGAAAGTCAAAGTTGACTTAAAAACGGGATTCTCATGGAATCTCTCAAAAATTCCAAATACGAACTCGGAATTTCAAAATTCAACTGGAAACAATAAATTCCACTTTAAAACTTAAACAGACTGAAAAGTATTCGTAAAATATTTTCACTAGAAAAATAGGGTACTTTTCGGGTTGTTACAATTGGATTCCGCCACCGACATGTACTTAATCCCTCTATGGGTTGCGGCCATTATAATTCTCCCATATTCTTCATTAAGTCCTCCACAAAAGCTGAGAAGCAAGTCGTGATCGGAGTGTCCATGATAAGAGCAATTTGCAAGCAACTCTTGAATCTCGGAAATTTTAAGAGGCCATGTGCGACGTTGTAAATGGGGACCCTATATTTATTTGCGGATTCTCACCGTTAAATTTTGTCAAACTTTAAATGTTAGAATATTATGTTGCGTCTCACGATACCTGAAACTGTTAGGATACTCCACATTTAAAGTATAGTACTCCTTCTGTCCAATAATTATTTTCTTTTTTTATTATTTATGAGAAATATATAATCAAAGGCAAACTAATAATTAGGAGAGATGGAGTATTCTCTATGTTTAATTATTAGACATTTATGATTTGAAAAGTAATTACCCATGTTACTCTTTATAGCATTTTAGTGGTAAAATATGTAAATAATTAACACTCACTTATTATACCAATAACGTAAGAAAGCCTCTAGCTAAAAGGAGGATGCGGTATAAGGTCAACCATAAGTCTTGCTGAAGACGGACACATTTAGTCACAATTGTAGACGGAGCAAAATGTCGCCATTTTAACGATAAAATGTCACCATGTGACAAACAACGTGTTATAACTTAGAAAATGATACTGGTTAAATTTCGTCTTAAATAGGACACATTTTACTCCATCTACAACTGTAATAGAAAGTGTCAGTCTTTAATGAAAATTTGCCAAAGGCCAAACATATAAAAGAGGGGGCTTTTGTGGACAACTCCACCCGCGCGCCATTGTCGAAGCGGCACTCGGCCTACATGGGCTAGGACACGTCATGGGTTTGAAACCGATTTGACAGGCTTTGAAACCGATAAAAGGTTAGAACAAGCCAGCCTTTTAAGGACTCGCCACCAATTTAAAGTGGGAAATTCAAAACCGTTTGATCTTTATGTCTATATCAAGGCATAAAGTGGCATACACACTAAGATTGTCCCCTTAGCATTATATGTAAAAATGACTCTCGTAATACCCATTGAACATGGATGTTGATAGAGTTTTCAAGTATTGGGTGAGGGTACGTATTTGGAAGCCCTTTAATCAGACACTCAATCCCGCCCGCTCATTGCAGCCTCTACTAATGATTGGAGTTTTAACTATTACACTTGACTTTAAAGGTGTTAAATGAATGAATGATATGCATACATTGAGTTGAACCTAGCATGTGAGAATTAGCGAGTCGATGGAATTTAGACAAATAAGAATTGAATGTTGAAGTTAATTTAATGTCGATTACATGTGAATTACATGGAATTAATACAAACGATATAGACATCGCACAAGTAAAAAATAAATGATTTAGAAGAGGAAGTTGGAAGGAATGAATGCCAAAAATAATTATTACAGGCTATTGAGACACTGTACAAGTAATAATACTGCTTAATAGTTGATTAGTATTAGTCCTAATTAACTATGTCAGGACAGATGAAAAACAGTGGCAAACGGGGCCTCAGAAGAGGCGCGACACATGGTGCGCACTTTCTAAGAGCATGTTTGACTCTATTAGTCAAACATTCCTGATAGAAAGGGGAACAAACCCAAATACGCACTTAGAAGAGGCGCATCACTTGATGCGTCCTTTGTAAGGGAATATTTGGCTCCGCTTTGCTTCGTCAATTTGTGAAGTTAGTTAATCACGAAATCAGTTTTGATTGATTTAATTTACAAAAACTCGAATGTTTAAAGTAGAGTAAAACATAAAACTTTGTAAAAGGTGAAAACATTGAAGAAAACAAAGTAGAAAAGTAAATTAGATTTGAAATTTGATCTTCCTCGAATCTGAAAAAACCCTTGAATCAGATTACAATCAGGCACGCAAACCGAGGCAACAAAAGACGAGAACAAGGACAAAGGCGTCTTATAAAAGGCGCACCATGTTGTGCATCCTTTTTAAGGCACTTCCTGATTCTAGGTTTGGTTACGGGTTTTAAATGAAAGACTAAAGACGGTTTTGACACATGCGATGTATTTACGTGTAAAATAACATTCAAAAGATAAATTAAAAATAAATATTAAATGGGGTTTATCATCCTCAGACTTACATTTTAACGTAGCGAGATTTTAATAAGGTCGGTTTTTAGTGATGACTTGTACACTTATGCAAGGAAAGTGCCTTAAAATTAATCAAGTTTAACACCCCACATTTGTTGAAGAGGTCCATTGATAAGTTTAAATGACTAGTGCTTAAAGGGATTGTAAGTACTACTCATATCAACAAAGTGCACTTTCTTTTCTGGTTGTCCATGCAAAAGAACTCAAAAAGTTAAGCGTGCTTGACTGAGAGTAGTCTTAGGATGGGTGACCTCCTGGGAAGGTTCCCGGGATGTGCATGAGTGAGGACAAAATGCGCTGGAAAGGACCCGTGTTGATCTGTGGGCCATGTACACAGCCTGGAGAGCTATCATGAGTGACCGCTCCCGACCCAAGGTTTGGGCCGGGGTGTTACATCAAGGGTTATAGTTGTAAAAAGTATATGGCTAATTGTGTAGTAGGTCAAATTTGTAGGTGTATGCAAATATATTTTAATTAACCTCGCAAGTGTACGAAGAAATCGTCGGTATTGTAAGGGTCGTATCCCAAGGGATGGTAATTATGGGTCTAAGGCGGTTAAATTTAATTCTAGTTTAATTCTAGCTAGTAGCAAGTTGATAATGATTAATACTAACCCAGACTAACAAGGAAGCAAAGATATGATTAAAACAAAGATTAAAAGAAACTAAGGTGAATGGGTTCATTAATGTAAGTATAGGTTAATTATCGTGGAGGTTAAGACTAGTCTAGTGATGAGTCTAGGTATGTCTTCACCTCTCGGTGCAGGACGGTCTCTAAGCAAGCCTCCACCTCTCGGTGTGAGATGGGCCCAAACCTAAGGTTCGATTGGGTTCTCACCCTAACTTGCCCCTTAGCACTCAACAAGCACACACAACACATTACAAGTCAAGCTCTCACTCAAACTAGTAATTAAACATGAGAAATACGCAAACTACTCATCTAAGCATTTCAACAAACACCTTGCGTGCACAAAACAAGTAGACTACCCAAAGACTTAATCTTTATGCCCAATTACCATAATCGACCCATAAACCTACAATAAATCCCTCATCTACCCTAGTAATACACTACTCACTCATATTAATGAAGGAAAGCATTAAAGATGAATACTTTGATATGAAATAAACAAGAGGAGACATGCTCAATATATTAACTAATTAAACAAGTAAGAAATACCAATTAAATGACAAGTAATGAAAATAAAGATGAGAAATATACCAAACATGTAATAAAAGATTGAAACTTGGATTAATAAGGGAAGAAGAGTCTCCTCTTTTCTTCAAATTACAACCTAAATATTCACTAATAATTAAGAGAAAGACTAGATATAATAATAACTAACTAGTTAGTAAAGATTTTTAGTCTAATATTAATTTTTTTTTAATGTTGAACGTTGAAACATGTTATTAGTCGTATATAAGATGAAAAGATAGTTTAGAGTATTGTAGATCCTTTTTTATCATCCTTATAAGTTATTTTTCATTGATTATTTAATCAAACAATTAGAGTTTTAAGATCAAAATATTAATTTGTATAAAATACTTGCGGATTTTTTTATGATTTTCTATTTTTCGAACTTTTCTTCCTATTTCTTAGAATCCGTAACACATATAATTTATTTTTTATTACTTTATTTATCAACAAAACTTATATTGTTTTCGTATATATTTTTATTTACATAGGTGTTATATGTCAAATTATTAAAATAAAAAATAAGGGTGACCTCATGCCCGCTACTACTATTTAGAATCTTTTAAAAAAAATCATAAATTAACGTTAGTGCTTTAAGTTTATAACATTATATAGCTTCAAATCTTATATGTTTTCTTATTAAATGGATAAGTTTGTAACATCCATAAATACATTTGTTTCCTTATTAAAGTATGGGTGAATTTTGGAGGGAGAATAGTGGATAGACTTATTCTTTTAGTTATAGGGGGACTAGAGATAAGATTAATTGTAACTAATTAAGAGAGATTAGATTGATAATTAGGGAAATAATCTAACTAAGGGTTCATATTTTATAAGGTGGTTGTATGAAGTAGTAGTGTGTCCTTATGGTAGTATGTTCATGGGTATTTATATCCTTTCATATCAATTTAGATCTCCAAATTAGAGGAAGGAACCAAAGAAGCAAAACATCCGTTCTGGGGTCCCTGCCAGCGGTCCGGCGGCCGACCGGCAGCGAGGCAAAGGTCCATTTTAGCGAAAAGGGTTGAAATTGTGTATATGGTGAGTCCCTGCCGGCGGACCGGCTGCCGGCCGACTGGTAATGAGGTCTCCTTCTCTTCCTTTTCTTCGTCTTCAGGTGGTGGACTAGCGGTGGGTGCCGGTTGGCCAATCGACGGTGACCAGGCCGGCACCAAGACTCATCTTTCGCGCGAGTGATGTTTGGTTGGGAGCCGATTGGTCGGCTGTTGGTTGCCATGTCGGCGCCGAGACCAACCTCTCTTCCTCTTCTTTGTGTGGCCGTGTGAGGGTGTGGGTTGCTCGGCCGATTGGCGACCGGCCGGCGGGGGGGGGGGGGGGGGGGGGGGGGCTGGTTTCTTCCTTGTCTTCTTCTATTTCTTTCTTCTTTCTTTTTTTCTTTCTTTATTTCTCCTTTTCTTTATTTATTTATTTTCCTTTCCTTTTTCTTTTCTTTATTTGTGTAGCGTATATGTTTAGTGACGGTTTCTCGTTCCTTATCCCGTCTCGTCCTTGTCTTGGCATATTTCCTATAAAATGAGACGGAAAAATATAATATGAGAGTACGCGGAATAAGAGGAAAAATATAATAAAACCGACGCTACAACCACATTAAATAAGCCCAAAAATACGTAGAATAAAGAGGGGAAACGGCCTAAATTAATCGTATATCAAACCTCCCCACACTTAAACATTACTCGTCCCTGAGTAAGTAAGTGAGCAAAAATAAGACCCTTATTCAACTAAACTAAACTAAACTACTAAAATCCGATGAGAGGCAATTAACAGGCCTTCTCCGTCCCTTCAACTCACAATAAAATACAATGAGGTATGTACTTCCTTGCAAGACAAGTGGGGGCTTGCAGAAAATTTAGATACATCCAAATTTAAGCACGTGAAAAACATATAAGATGCATCAACCAAAAGAACGGCCGCTTTCCTCATCTAAGTGGTCGGGTTTTGTTTCAAAAACCAAAGGTCTAGGTCGGAAGATATCGTCTCAAAGTCTCAACGAGGTGTCAACCCCTTAATATGGCTCAAGCAACCCGAAAATGACCACCAAATGCCAATAAAACAAATTCAAAGGCGGGGAAGAGGGAAGTAAATCTAACCTTAAGGACCAAAAAGACATAACTCAAGATTCGACCAAATGTAACCCATGACTAAAAGGACTTAGATTACCGACTTCCTCACGACTTTCACTCGTAACTCATTTAAGCGGCGGTTTTTGTGACAAAAAGTAACCAAAATCACTCAACTACTCGACTTGTGAGGCATGCCCGCAATATAATGTGGAATCCTCTCCTATATGATCACATATGAGATGTAAAGATGGGAATGCACATAATAAGAATCAAGGGGTTGTAACGGGGCTAGATAATGGGTCGAAACGGGATTGGTGCAAGCACCGTTACAGAAGATGTGGAGTTACATATCAAGAAATTGTCAAAAATCCATTTCTCCCAAATTATTAAAACAAATGAAAATATCAAACTTGAAAGTCCGACTCACTTAGAAAAACATCAAATCCCCATTTATTATGCAACGTCTTTTTCTACACACTTAATGATGGATAAGGAGTGTTGCTCGACTTTTTCTCATACAAATTATAGAATAAATATATATATATATATATATATATATATATATATATATATATATATATATATATATATATATATATATATATATAAAGTGATTTTTGTTGTTTTTGTATTTTTTTTTTGGTGTAAATGTAAGTTTCATTAATCAAATAAAAACCAACTCATACAACCTAACTTATACAATTAGACCTCCTCATATAACAATGAGAGATCAGCATTCTTCTATCAACAAAAACAACTACTATTACATTAAACCTTTTTCACGGCACCATTGTATATCATCTAATCGAATAGCTCCCAACTGAATATGCATTAGACGACACCTAGCATGGTTTTTGATTTCCTGCAACAGAACCTCTGGCCTAGTTACATACCCTTCTACCCTGCATTTGTTCCTGACCAGCCAAATCCCATATTGAATGGCCACAAACAGAGACCAACACACCTTCCTTCTGAATCCATTCTGAAACCTCATCTGAAGCAATGCATTAACTGTATATCCTCCCCTATGATGGATAAATATCCAGTCTTCAAGGCATTTGTAACACCTCTGAGCATAACAGCAGAAAGTAAACAAATGCTGATGACTTTCAGTACTGAGACCACATAATAAGCAGGTAACATCTTCACCAAAACCCACCTTTTGAATCCTATCTAGAGTGAGCAAACGTTCCTGACAGATTAACCAAAGGATGAAATTATGTTTAGGGACATTCATTTTATTCCAGACAATCCTGCACCAAGGAGATTTCACCTCATTCATCTCACTTAGCCACTTATAACCTCTAGAAATAGTATACCCATCACCCTCAGCATGCCAAAGACCTTGTGAGAACCCTATCTTCAAAATATTCTTAGTTGCACAGATCTTCCTCCATGCCCATGAACTAGAAGAATTAGGTTCATAGGTAATCCAGTCTCTCCCTTTGAGATAGATTTTATCTATCCATTTGATCCAGAGATATCTTTTTTAACAAGAAGCCACCAGGCCAACTTTCCAACTGCTGCAATATTCCATAACTTACTATCAAAAATGCCCAACCCCCCGTGATCATTTCCTTTACAAAGAGCAGTCCAAGCTACTAAGGGAGCCTTTGAGTATGTATCTTCCCCTTCCCATAAAAACTTCCTGCAAATAGCTTTGAGTTTATATATCACACCCACAAGAAGTATGAAGATTTGAGCCCAATAATTGTGCAAAGTGTTAAGAACTGATTTAACTAGGGTAAGTCTGCCAGTATAGGAAATCTTCCTCTTGTTTCAGCCCTTAATCCTGGCAATCATCTTCTCAACCAACATATTACAATCAATCCTTGACAACCTCTTGTTAGAGATAGTCACACCAAGATATTTGAATGGTAAAGAGCCTCTTCTGAAACCAGTGTGCTCAAGAATAAACTCCTCAGTATCATTGTCAACACCTTTTAGAATAATCTCAGATTTCTCATTGTTAATCTGCAAACCTGAAGCTTTTGAGAAACTACTGAATCCTTCCATCAGCATAAAAATAGTCTTGACATCACCCTTACAGAAAATTAAGAGATCATCAGCAAACATCAAGTGATTCAGCTTAAGTCCTTTACACAGATGATGAAATTTAAAGCCCTTCATATCTCTTGTAACCATTAAAATCCTGCTGAGATATTCCATACACAAGGTAAACAGAAGAGGAGACAAGGGATCACCTTGCCTGAGACCTCTTTTACCTTGAAAAAAACCATAAGGCTGCCCATTTAAGACAATAGAGTAAGATGTAGCAGTGACACACTGAAGGATTAGCTTAATGAACTCAGGAGGAAACTGTAAGCACTTCAGAATGAAATACACAAACTCCCATTCAATGCTATCATAAGCTTTCCTGAGATCCACTTTTATTAAGCATCTTGGAGAAGAATTCTTCCTAGCATAAAGTCTCACCAAATCCTAACTAATAAGGATGTTCCCAATAATACTCCTACCCTTAATGAAAGCTGCTTGAGAAGGATTGATGAGAGCTGGCAGGACCTCAGCCATCCTATTACAAAGAAGCTTTGAAATAACTTTATAGAGAGTATTACAACAATCAATTGGTCTAAATTCCTTAACACTTTTAGGATTGTCATTTTTCGGAATAAGGACCAAGTTTGTACAGTTTATTTGTTTCAAAAGCTGCCCTGTATGAAAAAAAATCTTTCATAGCATTAATAATATCATCCTTTATGATTCCCCAACTTGATTTAAAGAAACAACTAGTGTAGCCATCCGAGTCTGGGCTCTTCTCATCAGGAATGGAGAAGACAGCATTCCTGATTTCAATATCAGTAGGTATCCTGCACAGGTTATCCCAATCCCTCTCCTGTACTCTAGGACCCTCATTCATAATGTTAGGAAAGAAATTAGAAGTAGAAGCACAAGACCCCAACAATTCCTGATAATACACCTCAAAAGCTTTCTAGATTTCCTCAGGCTTGTCATAAGATTGTCCATCCAGCCCATCAATTCTGAGAACCTTATTCTGAATTTGTCTCTGCTTAATAACTATATGAAACATTGCACTATTAGTATCACCTTCTTTGGCCCACTGACACTTAGCCTTCTGCCTCAAAAAATCCTCTTTAGCCTGAGCCAACATGACATAACTACTTCTAGTTTGATATTCCCTATCCATGAGCTCTAAGTTATGATGATCAGTTTGTAAATCCTTTTGGCAGCTTAATAACACCTCAAAGGCAATATCAACATTTCTTTCAATGTTAGAAAACAACTCCCTATTCAGCTTCTTCAACATAGGTTTAAGTAGCTTTAGTTTCTTAGCCACCTGGAACATAAAAGAGCCAGTAATCTGAGTGGACCAACCTCTACTCGCTACCTCCTGAAACTCAGCAACCTTGCTCCACATATTAAAGAATTTGAAAGGCTTCTTACTACTACTAACACCTCCTGCTTCAATAATGCATGGACAATGATCAAAATCACCCTCAGGCCCATAGAAAGCATAGTAATTAGGATAGCTTTGAATCCAACCATCATTAACAATCACTCTATCAATCCTACTAAACACTCTTGTACCACTAGGTTGCTTATTATTCCAAGTAAAGAAAGCACCCAAGGTCTTAATATCCTGTAATTCACAATCATCAATAACCTTCTGAAAAGGCATAGTCTCAGAGTCCCTGACAGACAAACCTATTTTCTCACTAGGATGCAACACATTATTGAAATCACCCAAAATCATCCAAGGATCAACCATATTCAGTCTAGTTAAAGCCTCTCAAAGGGGAATTCTCTCTTCAGGTTTGTTAAAACCATACACAAAAGTAATATAAAATTGATTATTATCACTGAGTCTCTGAACCTTTAAGTGAATAAATTGTGCATCCATCTCCAGAACATCCACCTGAACTTTTTGATCCTTCCAAATTACCCATATTCTACCCCCATTATGAAAATTATTGTTAGTAATAAAGGACCAGCCATTACAGAATTTACCAGCTACTTTATTTAGAGACATAGATTTACCCTAGTCTCAAGGAGCCCAAAAATATCCATATCATTTTGATGAATATACCATTTGATATATTTCTGTTTTAGCTCACTATTCAGGCCCTAACATTCCAAACTCCTATTCTATTCATTATGGGGCAAACCATCCCCATCTCCTCCTCCTTTGTCTACCAATTCAGATGACTTCCCTAAAGCACTGTTAAATTCCAACACAAAACCAGTATCTTGCCCACCAGTCAAACGAGTTTCATGTCTTGTAAGCCTGGTAATAACCCTTGCAGAGGTAAATAGAGAACTGTATTGCATATTCATTGGAGTATTAAATGGTGTATTTGCATTAGAAGAGCCTGCTTTCTCCATCTCTTTAGATTTAGTAACTGAACTCAACTTACTAGCTGGCAACTCAGGAAATTCAGCTTGGTCCAACACAGGACCATTAACCTCTTTCTTTCTCCAAACCTGCTTCCTTGGAACTTGCCACTTAGATTGTGCAGGGAGAGCTTTAGGGCCATTACTCTTACACATCTCAATACTATGACCCATTCCTTTGCAATTTTGACATGTTATAGGAACCCAATCATACTCTACAGTCACAGTCACCTCCTGCCCTTTCTCATCCTCAAATACAATCTTATCAGGAAAATTCTGATCAACTTCCACCTCCACTAACACTTTGGCGAATCCCAGAAGAGTTTTCATCAAAGTAACCTCATCAATCCTAATAAACTTTCATATTAAGGACGCCAATTTCGCAAGACATTTCTCACCCCAGAACTTCAAATCAAGTCGAACTAACTTAATCCATATGAGTACAATTTTAACAGACACCTTGGCCATCTTCACATCCTCATCCCATGACCAAAGAATAACAGGTTTCCCATCAAACAGCATAACACCCCTATTCAGAACCAATTGCTGATGTTCAACTGTCCCAAAACGTATGATAAACAGTCCATTTGGTAAAAAAGAAATTTTGGATACCTCATAATCCTTTAAAGATCTTCTTAAAAAACCTTCAATCACCATACGAGGCGGGTTTGCCCCCATGACATAGCCATAAACCGCAGAGGACCAAAAGTTGATTTCATCCTGAACATCCTCAATAGATAGTTTAAGATTATTACCTTTCAGAGTATCTACAACTGCTTCAACTTCATTAATGGAGTCCAGTTTCCCCTCCTTAGCACGACTCTGCTCCTGCCTCTTCCTTCGCGAAACAACTTCCTTCCATGTATCATGTGATTCAGAGCAAGCCACTTCCTTTCCAGCATGACTACCTTTCAATCGATTATGAACCTCCATCTGAATATTATGAATCTCTGAAGCACGTAAGATTTTGTTACTATCAGAATTATTATTCCTATTATTTAATTGAGTATTACTTAATGTACTATTATTATTACTACTTGTATTTAATTTTTCAAGAGAATGATTAGTTGAATTAATTTCTGCCATTGCACAATATTCAAAAAAAACCCTAGAAAGTTAGAACAAACTTCTCTCTAACTTTCTCTCTCATCATTCTTAATCCAAATTGTAAGTTTTTGTATTTTTCTTTCTTTTGTATTTTTCTTTTTTTTTTCTTTTATAACTCCTCTTTATTCAAATTTCAAAACCAAAGATAAACCAATTATTTCAACTCAAATGAGCTTAGCTTGAGTTCACCAATTAGAACTCTGATTCCCTTTTCAAAATACCAAAAATAAAGCGACAACTTTCTTGATCAAGGAAGGTTGTTTATGGGTTGTAGTTGATATTGTAGTTATGCCAAATGAAAGGCTAAGGCTCAAAGGGGATGCAAAAATCGGTCCTAATCTAAAGGGTCAAAAATTAGGCTTTTTTGGCAATGTGAGGCTCAAAAATTAACTGCAACGAAAATATTTCAAATTATGCGCACAAAAATATACATCTCGTGACCTAAGGAAAAGACGACACCCTTGTGCGTGGTGATGTGACATGCCATGCAAGGAGCCTACTCACAACCTATGGAGACCGGGTATGAATGCACCGGCCTAAAGGAGGCTCTAAATCTCACATGTAAGTAGTTATGTCAAAGTCTAGGTCTAGCCTACGGTCTACTTGGTCTCACAAGATGGTCCATGATCCTTCGGTCAAGCCTTACTTCCCGGGTGTCTAACTAGGAGGTCACAAGGTGCAAGCCACTAGGAGGGGGATGACACGGTTGAGACAAAATCATCATTGAGGTATCATGTTCCCTTTTTAGACCACATTTTGTTCAAAATATGTACAAACTCAATGCAAACGGAATTAAAATAACAAACAAGTATTCACAAGTGACGAAATGCAATTTTAATTTTTAACAACAATTAAATAGATATGCAACAATTGTGTAAACTAGCAGCACATAAGCAACATACAACAAGTTCCAAAAGGAACATCCTCATCAACAATTTTCCGTCCTCCTCCATATTAATCGAAATAAAAGAAATGAGCGGAAAAAGGAGAAAATAGTTGGAAAGAGTATATCAAGCGGTATTCTATTCTCCTATTGTTTCAAATGCTCCATGTGTGGCTACATCACTTGTTAGACAAAAACATATATATACAATGCAATATTTTTGGTTTTTTTTGAAGATTTTTCAATTTTTTTGAATTTTTTGTTTGAAATACTCAACAAATAAATACAAAAATTTACGAATATGCACAAATGATATCTCCCTCCCCACACTTAGACCGGACATTATCCTCAATGTCCAAATGTACGGGGAATTTTTTTTGAATTTTTGGTTTTTGGGAAATGAAATAACATGTCTTTGTATTTTTTAAATAACAAGAATATGTAAATGACAATGCAAAATTGAAATGAATCTAAACTAAATGCAAACTAACTACATGGATGCAAGTTTGATTATTGATATGAAAAGAGAGCTAATTTGAATTAACTCGCATTTGGATACTTAGAGAAAATTTGGATTCAAGGGAAAATTTTATTTGGATTTTCAAAGTGGGGTAAGGGACCATGTTCAACTCATGAATGCATAAAAATGAAGAAAATTCATCAAAATGCATATGCTCAAAAGAGTGAAGTTGTCCACTTACTTGAACCCACAAGGGAAGCTTTTCAGTTTTTCTCCAACTTTGCATCCATAATGCTCAAAACCCGGAGCAACTTGTCGAATTCTTGAGCAAAATTCAACAAGAAGCATAAGTAGAATGCTAGGAAATCCAAAGAACTATACACCAACAAACACAACCCAAACTTGATCAACTCTTCACCGTCTTCATTTTGATACAAGGTAGGAGAAGATGGTAAGGTGTAACAAGTTTCACTCATCGACTCTTTACACCCCTTAGCAATTTCGGGTGGCTTATCATGGTAGACGGGAGGGGTGAAGAGTGTGAGAACACTCACCCTCTCAAGAGGATCATGAGGTAATGTAGAGGGAGGCTTCATAAGAGTAGGTGAAGGAGGAAGCAAGACCTCAACTTCACCATTTTCTTCATCAAGCGAAAGTTTTTCAAAGTCAATCCCTCTCATGGCATCTTCAATTTCATCAACTTGGCTCTCCCAACTAGAAGAGGAGTCATGGAGCCAAGGATCACCTTCAAAAGAGCTCAAATTCAACGGAATTGGAGAGTTAAAAAATGCTTCAATTTCATCATCTATAAGACGATTAATTTCATCCTCCCTTGAACTCTCCAAAGCAACAACATCCAACAAATCATCATTTTCATCACTCTTCTCTTTTCTCAAATCACCAAAAATGTCTTCAATGATACTCACCGTATAGATATTTTCCATTATTGGCATGGACATAGCCTTCATCAAAGAAAAATCAATTTTCCTTTCACCAACATTAAAGGAGAGGTGCCCTTTCTTCACATCAATTACGACACCTTCGGTTGCCATGAATGGTTTCCCAAGGATAATGGAAGTTTGTTGGTTTTAGGGAATGTCCAAGGCCACAAACTCGGCGGGGATGTAGACATTACCCACTTTGATCGGGGCATTTTCAAGTATTCCCTTAGGATATTTGACCGAACGGTTGGCAAGTTGTATGGTCATGTAAGTGGGTCTCAAATATTCAAGGCCAAGCCTTTTTGCAAGGGGAAGAGGATGGATGCTAACATTAGCTCCTAGGTCACAAAGAGCTCTTGTAATTGTAATGTTTCCCACCACACAAGGTATAGAAAAGCTCCCCGGATCTTGAAGTTTCTTTGGCATGTTATTCAAGAAAACCGCACCACACTCTCCCGTCAACGGTAAAAGCCCATCATTGGTTATGCTCCTCTTCTTGGTCAAAACCTCCTTAATAAATTTGGTGTAAAGTGGCATTTGGCTTGCTACCTCGGTGAAAGGTGATGAGACTTCAAGCTTTTTTTAGCATTCCCACAAATTTTGTAAATTTCTTCTCTTTACTCACGGCCTTGGGCCGGTTTGGAAAAAGGTAGAGGAGGTGTGTAATATAGGGTAACATTTGGAGGAGGTTGGATGATTTCATTTTTCCTTGGTATTTCTTTTTCTTCTTTACTAGGGTAATGGTGGAAGGGTAATGGTCTTCCACCATCTTACCCTTCAACTTTCTCTTGTTTTTTGGAGTCATGGATTTTTGGGATTCTTTCAACTTGTTCTCACCCACCAAAGTGATAGCATGCTATTGTTGGTGATGTGTTGGTCCATCCTTAGGGTGAGAGCCTTGGACCGGTAGAACATGCTCCCCTTTTTTAACAATAATGGGTTCTTGGTTGGCTAATTAAGAATCAAAATTTCTTTGCTGAGCTTGGACATTACAAATGTCGGATCTCAAGAGTTTGATTATTTGATCCATATTTGCCTCACATTGCATAGCCTTATTCTCCATACCTTTCAAAATTTGTTTGATTGAAGAGTAAGGTTGTTCAATCAAGGGAGGTGGTTGTTGGAAATTTTGCTGATTTTGGGAATTGTGCTTGTTGAGTTGATTTCGGTTGTTTTTTTTTTTTGATCTCTAAATGTAGGAGGGGCATTGGATTGGTTGCTTTGATTTGAAAATCTCCTAGAGTCGGAATTTTGGCCTTGGTTGTTGTTGTTGTAAGACCTTGAATGTTCGGGTTTTGGAGGTGGTTGATATTGAGGAGCAAGATATTTGGGGTCCAAGGGTTGACCCTCATAAGAAAGCCTCGGGTCTTGATTGGGAAATGCCTGGTAGAAGGTTTCATGATGTTGATAGGAGTACCTTGGTTGTTCTTGCAAGGAATAGCAATCTTGTTGAAAATGGTCATCTCTTGGAAAGGAAGGTCACAAGTCATATGTGTAGCCAGCACCACCACATGTGTCACAAATAGGTTGTTAAGAGTAGGTTCTTGGAGGAGACCTTGGTTTCTCAAGATAGTAGACTCTAGCATGACTAGATCTCTCCCCTTAGATATAATAAATTTTTCCCTTGCCTCTTTCCAGCCCCAAATTGTCAAACTTCTTTGATAGCTCATCCAACTTGAGTTTTGTCACCAACTCAAGCCTACTAGGCCTTTCACTCTTACCCTCACTCTCCCTTGAGGCATAGCTACTCTCCATCTCGGAAATAATTTGAATCATTTATGTGATCTCGGTGATGTTCATTTTGTCAAAATTACCACCGGATGTCGCCAATATTATGTCCCTAAACCTTTGTTCAAGTTTTTGAAAGAAGGTTTGGGTGGTCATCCACTTGGGGATACCAAGGTGTGGGAGAGAGGTGAGTAGATATCTAAATCGGTCCCAAAGTTCACTGAATGTCTCAAAATATTTTTGCTTGAAGGTTTGAATTTCATACCTTATCATCGCGGTCTTTGAAGGAGGGTAGAATTTATTTATGAAAGCCTTAGAAAGGCTAGCCCATGTGGTGAAAGTACCCGTTTAATAAGAATTCAACCATTTCTTAGCATTGTCTTTCAAGGAAAAGGGGAATAGAGCAAGAAGAATTTGATCTTCGGTGATTCCATTTCTTTTGATTATGCCCACTTTTTCCTTGAAACCCACCAAATGCTCATCAGCATCTTCATTCTTCAACCCATGGAAAATATCTTGTACAATGAAGGAGATGACATGGTGTCGGAACTCAAAGTTGTTGGGAGCAATGACTCCATAATTGATAGCCGAGCAAGCCCGATTAGGGTCCGGCCTATTGTAATAGCTGTAGATACCCCGTTTCTACACCTTCCGCCAACCACCCAGTGATGATTGGGCCGCATGTGTGGTACGCAGAACGATTTATAACAGTTCGTAAATTTATCGTCAAGTGATAGCTCAAACCCTTGTATCTACCCCTTGGTCGTCATCTACGCATCGGTACGGTCGTTTTAACAGTCATTAGAGTTCATTTGGAGTCCGGGTCGAAAACCGCTTCATTTTCTAGAAACCGTTTTAAAACTGCGAGTCAGAACGCTCTAAAATATTCTGGATATTTTTTTTAATTTTTAAATTCTAACTCTTTTTGATAAATATTATCTCGTATCTTTTTTAAATGGAACTGTAGATCAACCACAATTTCGTAATAGAAACGTGGAAATCTTACTTCCGCAGAAAGAAATCTTCGAAGGATCGCAGTTCCTGTTGCGCCTCTTCCCCACCTTCTTTTCTCCGTTTTCAGATAAGTTTGTGTTGTTCCCAAACTCTTCGTATTTTCGGCTATAAAAGGAGAGCTTTGTTCTCACTTTTAAAGCACGCGAGTATTCCGCCCCTTCTCTTCTCTCTTTGCATTCTAGACCTTGCTCTAAGCTATCGACATCTACGTGCTTGATCAATCGACCACGTAAGCTCAGATCCTTCTGGGTACCGTCACGTTATTGCATTGACCAATCAATTTGACCACTACACAATCAATTAATCAATCAATTTTAGTCCTTTAATGAGGGCACTTTCTGCGTACATTCGAGTCGAGCTATCGCTAAAACGTAACTTAGTTAATATCTCGTTTCGTCAACATGTAAGTCTGAGGGTGTAAATCCCGTCTTTTATTTTTATTATTTTTATTTATTATTCGTTCCATTCATGTAAGATTCACGTCAGAAATAAATTCTAAACCGATTTCAATGTAAAACCTTTTTTAACAAAATCTTTTAGTAGTCATCAGACGTCGATAAGAAACGCAGAAGCATCTGCGCCTCTTCGAAGAGTCGCTGTGGGAAATAACTGTTTACATCCCCTTAAAATTTAGGATTATAACAAAATTATATAATATGAATTTTGAGTCATAAATATGAAAACAATGTAAATATAGAGAAAATGAATTAAACCTTTGGTCCTTAGCAAAATCGGCCTAAGAACAGATATCAAAGTAGATATCCTCCTAATTGTCTCACCCAAGATAGATCGAGATATGCCCTTCTCCTTTGTTAGAAAGATGATCAAAAGTTACAGTTAACTTTTTAGGTTTTGTGTTTTGTGTGTGATGGAGGCACAAGTCAGAGAATAGAATTAGGTTAGAATTTCTTCTCTTGTTACCCTACTCTTCTCACGGCAATAGTAGTGTTTTAATGAGGAGATTAGTGTCCTCAAAAACACTACCCATGGACCGAAAAAAACCCGAGTGTATCTGGACACTTTTCCGGTCATTTTAGCTTCTAATATAATGTAATATATTATAATCGTCATTAGTCAAAGACCGACATTATAATACATCATTAATTATAAATATCCGTATATTTATAATTTTCCAATTAATTATAACGGTTTATGTTTAATTAGCTTACATTATATACAACAATTAAATATAACCTTTTATATTCAATTTACGAATTACAGTTAATTCGTCTTAGCTAACATTATTTAATCGTTATTAAATAATTATATCATCATCACATTGACTAACCTTTTAGTCAAAAACACCGACTAACCTTTTAGTCATTTAATAAGGCATCAATATGATTATTTTCTCAATCAATCACATCTCTCAATCACATCCTTTAGGTGTGACTTTTAGGGACCAGTTGATCACCGCCATCTGTATGACAATAACGTCAAACTTATCTAGCAAGCCAACCGTTATCGATAAACGTTAATCAAATGATTACAATACAAAGTATACCCTGTGAACCTACAGAGATTTATTTATGTTATTGCACTAACTGGAGGACACTGGCTCCAACAATCTCCCACTTGTCCTTACAAGTGTATGTGCGATAACCGATTCTCATATCCATAATAAATTTCTCCCACTCAATGTAAACCAATTTGCAAAGTCCGTATTCACAAAGGTCGTAGTTTACAAGTGATCAGTATCAAGAGTGGTTCCCCGACTAGACTAGAGAGTAACTTAACTGATAAACGAATCTATATTCGAGCATGGCCATGCATTTCAGTTACAGCTCCTCGAGTGGCCCTGAAAAATATCATATCCTGATAAAGGTTGGATATTTTCTTCAACTCGAATCTTGCAGATACAAGCGCAGTATGAAATGACCCAGTGAAAATCTACTTAGCCTCCTGTTACGGTCGACCATGAGAAAGAAACCAAAGTCACCCAAAAACTGCATTTACCTCAAGAGACAGTCGATAGTCAAAAGAATCGACTCTGGGAACACTATGGATATCCTATCCACGACCTGGCACCTAATGTTCTGAAACATTTAGGACTCCATAACGTTGTCACATAATTGTCCTGCGAGGTATCGTTATAACTCGCATATGTGATCGATCAGTCAACTGTTTGACTTATGGCTCGTTGAACCCACCATCAATCGACTTCACATAATAATTGCCAGAGTTATCAGCTCATGTAGGCGATTACGGACCAAAACAAATATAATGTAATTCAGTTCACTTTGTGGTGTTCAATGTTGTCAGTACAACCTCCATGAAAAAACA
>JAIUZE010075091.1:0-38448 GCA_022085475.1 Heliosperma pusillum | reverse complement strand
GAGACTCTACCCGACCTCCTGGGTTCCTCAGGAATATTTACCGCAGCCGATGATGAAGGAACAGTTTCCTCCATTGGTTTGCTCGGTTGTTGGTTCTTGAATCACCGACAGTTCGAAGGTTCCATTACTTGTCCTATTCTCGAGAAATTCTTTCTCTAAGAACGTCGCACTAGCCGCAACAAAAACTCGATGTTCGGTAGGCGAGTAAAAGTAATGACCAAACATCCCTTTTGGATAACCAATAAAGTATGTCTTGACCGATCGTGGGCCGAGTTTATCGTCAGGTCTCCATTTGACATAAGCCTCGCAGCCCCAAACCCGAATAAAGGACAAGTTAGGGACCGTTCCCTTCCATAATTCATATGGAGTCTTGTCTACAGCTTTAGACGAACTTCGGTTAAGTATTAGAGCAGCTGACAAAAGAGCATATCCCCATAATGAGTCAGGCACAACCGTGTGACTCATCATGGATCGAACCATATCAAGCAATGTTCGATTTCTCCGTTCGGACACACCATTCAATTGTGGTGGTCCAGGTGGAGTTAACTGTAGTACTACACCACAGTCTTTAAGGTGTTGATCAAACTCATTCGAAAGATATTCGCCACCACGATCTGAACGTAGTGCTTTAATCTTTCTATCCAGCTGGTTTTCAACCTTATTCTGGAATTCCTTGAACTTGTCAAAGGACTCACTTTGATGCTTCATTAAGTAGACATAACCATATCTACTCAAATCGTCCGTGAAAGTGATAAAATATCTATAGCCATCTCTAGCGTTGATTGACATAGGTCCACACACATCAGTATGTATGAGTCCTAATAGGTCAGCAGCGCGCATTCAAACACCTTTGAAGGAAATTCGAGTCATTTTGCCTATGAGACATGATTCACACGTGCCAAAAGATTCATAGTCAAATGGAGAGATAGTCCCATTATCAATGAGCTTTTTCACGCGGTTTTCATTTATGTGTCCCATACGGCAATGCCATAGATAGGTTTGATCTTTGTCACCAACCTTTGCTTTCTTATTACTCACATGCATTATATCTGTGGTTTGATCTAAAACATATATTCCATTCATGGAAACAGCTTTACCATAAATCATATCGTTTAAAGAGAAAATACAGCTATTATCATTTATTACAAACGAAAATCCGTCCTTATCAAGTACGGAAACTGAAATAATGTTTTTCGACAAACTGGGTACATAGTAACAATTATTCAGCAATAACTCAAAACCACTGGGGAGTTGGATTACATATGTTCCCACTGAAACGGCAGCAACTCTAGCTCCATTCCCCACCCGCAGGTCCACATCACCCTTTACGAGAGTTGTGATGCTTCTTAGGCCCTGCAAATGATTACACAGATGAGAACCACAACCAGTATCTAGTACCCAAGTTCCGAAACTTGCATGGTTAATCTCAATCATATGAATAAAAGATGACGTACCAACAGGAGTGACGCGGCCTGATTTTACGTCTTCAGCATACACGGGGCAGTTCCGCCTCCAATGCCCAGACTTGTGGCAATGGTGGCACTCCACGTTATCTTTGCTCTTTGTCTTGCCTTGTGAGCTACCGCTAGTCTCACCAGGCCCACTCTTGACCTTTCCTGGCTTTTTGAACTTTGGCTTCCCTACAGCTAGGTCAGCTTGAGCCTTGCCCTTACCCCTACCCTTGTTGTTAATCATGAGAACGTCCTGTTTCACGCTCTCACTCAATTTCAGATCACTCTCGGTCTGTACGAGAAGTGAGTGGAGCTGATGAAGATTTTTCTTCATATCATTCATATAGTAATTTGCCCTGAAAAGGGCAAAACCATCATGAAGTGAATGAAGCAGTCGATCAATAATGATCGTCTCATCGATTTTACAACCAAGAGCCTCCAGCTTCTCGACATTCTCGATCATAGCAAGAATGTGTTGGCTAACCGCTTGGCCCTTCTGGAGTTTCGCTTCAAAGAAGCGACAGGTGTACTCATAGCTAACGATCCTCGGAGCTTTCGAGAACTCGTTAGAGAGAGTGGTGAAAATCTTGTTTGCACCCTGGGCAATGAATCGCCTTTGCAAATTTGATTCCATTGAAAAGATGAGTACGTTCTTTAACGCACCCGCCTCCATTACGAAATCACTATAAGCAAGTGATGCATTGGCTCCTGCATTGGGGCCTGGGTTAGTCGGTAGTGGCTCAGTCAAGTACTTGAGCTTACCGTCAGCAATGACAGCATTCCGTAATGCCGCCTCCCAGTCCGCAAAGTTTGACCCATCATTCTTCAGTCGCGTGGACTGATTCATGTTGTCCATAAAGATCTTTAGCCAGGACTCGCGAGCGAGTGTTGCACTTGGCATTGGGTCGTCTGTACGTCTAGCCATTTGTTATTTTTGCAGTTATATATTTATATAACGGATTCAAGAAACTGTGAAAAGAAGAAAAATTATGATAAGTTTCATCGTTTTAAAAATAAGTCTTAATGCAAAAAACTGTTTAATGCGATGACTCATGCATTTATACAATTGACCTCCCTCAAGAATTATATAAATGATCCCAAAAATCAATTTCTGTAAATTGATAAGCCAACCTCTTGGCTAATTCTACCTTTAGAATTCTCGGTCGATAAATTTCTGTAAATTCTATCTTTAGTCCATTATAATCCCGAGATATTACTCGGACCACAATGTTGAGGTAAAATAGGTCAACACTCACTACTTACCCAACGTAGAAGGGGTCATATTATGACTTCCGACGAAGAAGGGGTTCATAGTAGTTTTTCCTATAAAGACTAATCTCAATTTTCATTTTAGAGGAAGATCCCATCAACTTAAATTTAATTCATTTTAAGTGAACAAATTTCTAGCATTTCGTGAATGATTTAGACTAAGGTGATGTCCCTATGAACGAGTGACATCTGAATGTCTAAGATGAAAATTCAAACTATATGAATCATTTTTCATGCAATTTAGGTGGTTTGGTTTAGGCGAAATATGATGCAATTATTTAACATGTGAATGAAAGCAAAAGAACGAAAAATACGTAAACTATTACAACGGTCCTAGTGTGGCCTATCTACCAAAATGAACAGTAAATACAAGTTTGGAATCCATCCTTATGGACCCGAGAAGCTTGACTTTGTCTCATCTTGGTCCATGTAGCGGGAGTGAGCATCTGATCTCCATCTTTAGTCTTCTTAAATTACATTTTCAAAATTACAAAATAAACCTATTTACATTCTAATTCCAAAAACATAATTAAAAGAAATAAAAGGAGATTCGAGATCTCATAAATACATCCAAACCATGTTTCCATCATTACGAAAACATGATTAACTAAGGCCACACTAGGTTTTACATTTTTCAACCAATTGCAAAAATACGTAAATAAAAACATTCATTCATTCATTCATTCATTCGACAAAAATAAAATGCATCAACTATATAAATTAATTCTTCAAGACATAATTCTGTAATTATGTAGAGTAATTTATCCAAACCACCTTATATATACGATCAAAATTATGTGACAATTCCTTAATTGCCCACAACAATTTTAATCTCCCATAATCCATTTTTATTTTAAACCTTTTTAAAATAATCGGGTATCATTATTGTGAACCTTTTTCACAATAACGAACAAACAAACATTATCTTTATAATGTCAAAAAAAAAAAAAAAAAAAAAAAAAAAAATTTCTACGGATCACTGTTCACGTGAACAGTACCAGTACCAAAAAAAAAATTTTTTTTTTTTTTTTTAATAAACTCACGGTTTAATCAATAACCGTAACAGAAACATTAAAACTAAAAAAATTTACCTGCTGCTACGGTAAAAAAAAAAAACAGAAATTTTTTTTTTTTTTTAATAAGCAGCAGCAGCACGGACAGAAAAAAACGGTGTTGTCAAAATTGCTAGATCGGTACAAAATTCAATATCTAATCGTTATTAAATATTGATTCAAACTAGATTATTCAATTTAACCTTTTAAAATGAACATCTAAATCATGATTAAATCGATTATCCTTATATTCATTTAATCACAATCGCTTTGAACATCATTAAATTGAATCATTATACAAAATTATCAATTTAAAACAATGAGGCCGAAAACAATAGCAACAACAAAATCAAAACAATTCCATCTTCTTTTAATCTAATCCTTATCAAATTAAAACAAGTACAAATTTATTATATTGAATTTTAACCTTTTAAAATAACAATATCAATAAATCAACAATGGAAAAACAAAACCCTAAAAAAAATCACACGGCAACAACAAAAAAAAATTCAGCCGCGACAAATTTTTTTCGGTTTTATCAAATTTTTTTTTCTCAAATTCATATTTCATAAAAATGAAAAACATATAATATAATTTTGTAGCCAAATGCTCTGATACCACTTGTGGGAAATAACTGTTTACATCCCCTTAAAATTTAGGATTATAACAAAATTATATAATATGAATTTTGAGTCATAAATATGAAAACAATGTAAATATAGAGAAAATGAATTAAACCTTTGGTCCTTAGCAAAATCAGCCTAAGAACAGATATCAAAGTAGATATCCTCCTAATTGTCTCACCCAAGATAGATCGAGATATGCTCTTCTCCTTTGCTAGAAAGATGATCAAAAGTTACAGTTAACTTTTTAGGTTTTGTGTTTTGTGTGTGATGGAGGCACAAGTCAGAGAATAGAATTAGGTTAGAATTTCTTCTCTTGTTACCCTACTCTTCTCACGGCAATAGTAGTGTTTTAATGAGGAGATTAGTGTCCTCAAAAACACTACCCATGGACCGAAAAAAAACCCGAGTGTATCTGGACACTTTTCCGGTCATTTTAGCTTCTAATATAATGTAATATATTATAATCGTCATTAGTCAAAGACCGACATTATAATACATCATTAATTATAAATATCCGTATATTTATAATTTTCCAATTAATTATAACGGTTTATGTTTAATTAGCTTACATTATATACAACAATTAAATATAACCTTTTATATTCAATTTACGAATTACAGTTAATTCGTCTTAGCTAACATTATTTAATCGTATTAAATAATTATATCATCATCACATTGACTAACCTTTTAGTCAAAAACACCGACTAACCTTTTAGTCATTTAATAAGGCATCAATATGATTATTTTCTCAATCAATCACATCTCTCAATCACATCCTTTAGGTGTGACTTTTAGGGACCAGTTGATCACCGCCATCTGTATGACAATAACGTCAAACTTATCTAGCAAACCAACCGTTATCGATAAACGTTAATCAAATGATTACAATACAAAGTATACTCTGTGAACCTACAGAGATTTATTTATGTTATTGCACTAACTCTGGAGGACACTGGCTCCAACAGTCGCAGCGCCTGTTGCGCCTCTTCCAAAGATTGCCTGCTCCTACTCTTCTTCTTCTTCCTCTGGTTTCTACGTCTTTGTTTTCCTTTTCTTATTTTCTCTTTTCTTCGTACATAAATCATATTTAATCTTTTATGAATTGTTTTGTTCTTGACTTAGATCCCTAATAATTAAATATTAGCGGGTTTTCGTCTTTGAATCAAATTTGTGTTTTAGAGGTTCGATTCGTTCATATCAAGTCTCTAGATTCGTTGTTGATATAAATTGTAGTATAAATAATATGTTAAACCACTTCTACTCGAGTCATAGGTCAATAATCCATCGTAAATATACAAAACAACATTAAGTGATGCGCCTCTTCTAGAGGACGCAGCTGTTGATGCGCTTGTTCTGGGTTGACTTTTGTCCCTGAACTTCTGTTTTCACATTGACGTAGCTTTACTTATGTAATTAATTAACTATTAATCGTATTATCGTTCCTAATCTATCTTTTAGTTTTCAAATCCTTCTCTTTTTCTTCAAATCTCCGTTTTGAGTATATTTCTGACGTGGATCCCGTAGGTCCCGTAATCATTGTAATCTTATTTTTAGTCATTGTAATTGTATGATTTCTTTGCCTTTCGTATGTAATTCATCCAAGATTCCCAATTTCGACATAATTGAGTGTTAATTACATGTTCACCAACATGTTCTAATTCACATGGTAGGATTAAAATGTTGGATGTTGCATTGCATGCATACAATCGATAACATATCAAATACGAACGATTTCCCTAATCATTAGTAGAGGCCGCTATCGAGGCGGGCGGGATTAAGTGTTCGATTTAAGAGCTTCCTAATACGTACCCTCACCCCTTACTCCAGATCTCTGTGAACATCCGTGTTCATTGGCATCTACGAGAGTCATTCTAAACATAGAAGGCTAAGGGTAACGAGTTCTTAGTGTTCATGTCATTACTTTGTGTCTTCACATGACATAAAGTATTCGAACGGTTCCAATTTTCCATAAACATTGGTGGCGACTCCACAAATGCGTATTTCTACGCTTGTCCATCCAAGTGCGCCCCTCAATGGTTCCCCGTGTATCACAGTTCGGCAAGGATCACCAATCCGTGTATCATAATAGCCCATAGGTTGGTCCGCCATTTCTTGGTTAAATGAGTTATTTCTTGGGGAAATTAGGGTATTTGGTGAATTTGGTGTTGTGGGTGAAAGGGTGTTGTTAGAATTTTGTGAGGAAGTGGGTGAATTTATGGGAGAAAGGATTGGAGGGTGGTTTGTTGGTATGATGAGGGGCGATAAAGTGGAGGTGGAGGGTTAAGAAGTGGATGAATCAATTGTGGATGGTTGAATATTTGTGGAAGTAACAATGGGAGATCTTCTTAAAGAAGCAAGTGTTTGTCTTCTTCTTTCCCGGAAAGTCTTCTCAATCTCTCGATCAAGCAGGAAAAGAGGTCCGATATAGCACCTACTCATGCACTCAAAGAAAGATCAAATAGTCCTAATGCAAATAGATGTACTAGGATAAAGGGGAAAAACAAACATATAAAAGTGAACTAAGCCTAAAATCAATTAAACTATCTTAGCCAATATTGTCGTCCCCGGCAACGGCGCCAAAAACTTGATGTATATTTTAATTAACCTCGCAAGTGTACGAACAGATCGTCGGTATTACAAGGGTCGTATCCCAAGGGACGGTAACTATGGGTCTAAGGCGGTTTAATTGAATTCTAGTTTAATTCTAGCTAGTAGCAAGTTGATGATGATTAATACTAACCAAGACTAACAAGGAAGCAAAAAAACAATTAAAAGAAAGATTAAAAGAAACTAAGGTGAATGGGTTCATTGATGTAAGTATAGGTCAATTATGGTGGAGGTTAAGACTAGTCTAGTGATGAGTCTAGGTATGTCTTCACCTCTCGGTGCAAGACGGTCTCTAAGCAAGCCCCCACCTCTCGGTGTGAGACGGGCCCAAACCTAAGGTTCGATTGGGTTCTCACCCTAACCTCCCCCTTAGCACTCAACAAGCACACACAACACATTACAAGTCAAGCTCTCACTCAAACTAGTAATTAAACATGAGAAATACGCAAACTACTCATCTAGGCATTTCAACAAACACCTTGCGTGCACAAAACAAGTAGACTGCCAAAAGATTTAATCTTTATGCCCAATTACCATAATCGACCCATTAATCTACATTAAATCCCCTATCTACCCTAGTAATACACTAGTCACTCATATTAATGCAGGAAAGCATTAAAGATGGATACTTTGATATGAAATAAACAAGAGGAGACATGCTCAACATATTAACTAATTAAACAAGTATGAAATAACAATTAAATGACAAGTAATGAAAATAAAGATGAGAAATATACCAAACATGTAATAAAAGATTGAAACTTGGATTAATAAGGGAAGAAGCGTCTCCTCTTGTCTTCGAATTACAACCCAAATATTCACTAATAATTAAGAGAAAGACTAGATATAATAGTAACGAACTAGAGATAAGAGTAATTGTAACTAATTAAGAGAGATTAGGTTGCTAATTAGGGAAATAATCTAACTAATTCTAGGGTTTATATTTTATAAGGTGGTTGTATGAAGTAGTAGTGTCTCCTTATGGCAGTATGTTCATGGGTATTTATATACTTTCATATAAACTTAGATCTCCAAATAAGAGGAAGGAACCAAAGAAGCAAAACATCTGGTCTGGGGTCCCTTCCGGCGGTCCGTCGGCCGACCGACAACAAGGAAAAGGTCCATTTTAGCGAAAAAGGGTTGAAATTGTGTATATGGTGACTCCCTACCGGCGGAGCAGCTGCCGGCCGACCGGTAGGAAGGTCTCATTCTCTTCGTTTTCTTTGTCTTCAGGTGGTGGACTAGGGGTGGGTGCCGGTTGGCCGGTCGACGGTGACCAGGCCGGCACCGAGACTCTTCTTTCGCGAGAGTGCTGCTGGGTTTGGAGCCGGTTGGCCGTCTGCTGGTTGCTGGTTGCCATGGCGGCGTCGAGACCAACCTCTTTTCTTCTTCTTTGTGTGGCCGCGTGAGGGTGAGGGTTGCTCGGCCGATTGGCCGGTCGACGGTGACTGGTCGCCGGGGGGGGGGGGGGGGGTTCCTTCCTTGTCTTCTTCTGTTTCTTCTTTTCTTTCTTTATTTCTCCATTTAGTTCTTTATTTATTTCTCCTTTCCCTTTTCTTTTCTTTACGTGCGTAGTGTATATGTGACGATTTCTCGTTCCTTATCCCGTCTCGACCTTGTCTTGGCATATTTCCCATAAAATGAGACGGAAAAATATAATATGACATTACGCGGAATAAGAGGCAAAATATAATAAAACCGACGCTACAACCACATTAAATAAGCCCGAAAAGAAGTAGAATAAAGAGGGGAAACGGCCTAAATTAATCGTATATCAGCTAGCGAGGCCAATTGATCAACCCCGTAATTTCCAAGTGTAGAAACAATTATGTTCTCGAATGCATAGAGAGAGAAGAGAACACTAAAGGGCGGACACTCGCGTGCTGAATTATGAAGTCGAAGGCCTCTATTCATAGCGAATAAGTGTTGAGTTCAACTCGGACTACGACGCTGTAGTGCGTGCCTCTTTGAAGAGGTGCAGCATGTTACACTTAGAAGGGGAGCATCACTTGATGCGTCCTTCCTAAGGCGCGTTTCTTCGCCGACAAGAAAACGCGTGTTTGCTGAGTCTGTGGGAATTCAAGATAAATTCTTATCTTTTTGTTTTGACTTTGAGTATTCGTGTGAAATTATAAAACCATAAAATATTACTCCCTCCCATCCAAACCAAAGGTTACATGGGAGGGAGCACAAGTTTTAAGAAAACATTGAAAAGGTAAGGGTAGTATTGGAATGGAAGTAGGACCACTTGAATATTTAATGTTAGTTGGGTGAGTGGGGTAATGACATATTGTGTAAATATATAGGGTAAATGAGGAGTAGTTGGTCTTATTTGTGACCCAAAAAGGAATGGGTAGTTTGGTTTGGATGGTCCAAATAAGGTAAGTGTAACCTTTGGTTTGGATGGGAGGGAGTATCTCTACAGTTTCCAAAATATCCCATCACGGAACGAGACGAAACCCCGAATTTAATGACATTTTTACCCTCGGGATTAGAATTTACTGTAATTACCGTCAAAACGACCGTATTGGCGCGTAGACGATGACCCATGGGTTGACACTAGCGTTTGAGTTACCTTTTATTAGCCGACTTAAGAAATGTCATAAAATCGCGATATATGCTAAACATGTTGTCCGATTCATCATCGGATGGTTTTTGAGAGGTGCAGAATAAGGTATCTACAGAGCCCCCACTTTGATTGAGGCTTGGACAAGGCAAAAGTCAAAGTATAGCTCTCAGGTCAATCGAAGATTACAACCTGGACTATGACATAAGGAAGTTTGCCAACCATAAGAAGAAAACATACTTGCATCACTTCTATGGTAAAACGGGACTGAAGGCGCTTTGGTAAAAGCTTTTTGGCTGAAGATATCTGAAGCTATCTTTCATGGTGATACGATCTTTGAAGAAACTTCTTCTTAATATCTCTGAAATTTAACTCTGAAGGATAACTCTATAGAGTAACTGAAAGGAAACTGAAAGATCGGGAGTCTTTCTAACAGATAAATTGAAAGGTTGTCTGAAAGACTTCTTTTCGAAGAAACTGAAGGTAAATTGTCTTTAAGGAACCGAAAAGATATCCTTTGAATTTTATGGAAGAATGATTTCAACTGGAACTAGAGGAATATATGTAAGGCTAGGAATACTTTTGCTAATGGGTATGTCAATAATCAGTGGATTCATGGTGCTGGTAACACTGTGAGGACTGGTTATGAGTAGTTACAGGGGCATGTGAATGCAGTGCAGTGGTAGTGGGCTGTATGGGAGAAATGGTGTTATCCAAAACATTCATTCAATGCTTTTTTTAATTCATCATGAGGCCTTGAATACTAGAGCTAAACTTCATATAAGAGGTATGTGTGAGGAGGACAATTGAGTCCTTTGTGAGAATAGTACTGAAGATCACAAGCATCTGTTCTCAGACTGTATGTACAGTAGAAGAATTATTGATAGTATAGAGGAGTGGCTGATGCTGATAACAATTAGGGACTCAGGTCAGAACACAAGGATTCAGCAGTGAGTTTGTACAATTGCCAGGAATGTATATTGGTACATGGTATGGATGGAGCGCAACAATGCTAGGCCGCGTCTTAGCTCGAGGATGCCTAATGATCTTGTCCAGGAAATCAAGGTGATAATGAAGACTCGAGTGGCCCAATGCATAGAGGGTCTGGTTCCTAGGGATTATCAAAGATGGCTACAAAGTATTTCAATTTTATTTCCAATTTAATTGATGTATGTAGCATTATGATTGCAGTCAATTGGTCATGGATGTAATAGTTTGATGAATTAATGAAAGCTTACATTTAACCAAAAAAAAAAGAATAAGATAATGAAAACCTAATAATCTAGGATGTATTTATAGTCTAGGCCCAAATAGAGATATGGGCCTCAAAGAAAGTGCTAATGCGGATTTGAAGAACACAGAGCATCACCTGCTGTCAGCGCCTTGGCATTGCGCTGGCATCGCCTGATGGTGCGCTGTCGGCGTATCTGGTGATGTCATTTTCCTTCAATTCCCTGTCTTCCGATGCCTTCATGCATGCTTTGACTCGTCCTCCCTTCAGTTGTATTACTTGGCATACAGTTGGCATTAGAACAAGTCTTCAGTCACGACCATGACTCAAAACCCGATTATTATATCCATACTTGGAATATGGGCAATTGAGATCATAAACATGCAAAATCCAAATATCGTTGTATTGCACTTAATATCGTTAAATAAGATAGTATAAAGATGAGCTTATCAGGGGTATTTGGTTGGCTTTATTGGAATGGAATGAGATAAATTTATGTTCGGTCGTAGTGTTTTGGAATGAAGTGTAGATAACTAATGTATTCTAACTCAATTCCAATTTCTTGGAATCTCATAGCCACTCTCTTGCCTATGATTCAAACTTTATTCTCCCATGCTACAAACTTTATTCTCCCGACCCGAATGATCCGACCCAACACCCAAACTCAAAACCCGAGTTTGACCCAAAACCCAAATTGACCCGACTCGCTATAACCCGACCTAAATGTTTATTGTTGCAACCATATTATTTTTCAAGGTAACTTGATAACAATTGACCCGAAAATTCCTCAACCCGAAACTAGGAAACCCAAAAATGACCCGACCCGACCCGAACCGAACCCGAACTGGTTGAACTGTTTGCAAGGTCTATTGTTATGTCCAGTCGATTTAGAACCCCATACGACCATCACTAATTCTCATATTAAGACGCACATTATCCGTCTTAAGCTTAAGAGGGGCCAAATACATAACAAATCATCCCATTTATTGCCTAAAAAATACCAAAATTTTTATTTTTATTAACACATCAGATGGTCGTAGATTTATTTAGGAAAGAAAAGGTAAATGAATGAGGGCGAAATATATAATGAATAACTAGTCCTAAACCCGTGCAACATTGCAGGGATATGTTATTCAAATATTATTGTTAATATATGGAAAAAGTTTAAAGACATGTTTTTTTCCCGATATTTATAGATGTTTTCCCTCTTTTTTCCCGATATTTATTTTTGTTTTCCTTTATTTTTTTTACAGTAGAATATATATTTTCAATTACATATACCATTAATATCACACATCTTAGACAATTTTTTTTTATATAAAAATAATTCAGCTTTTTAAAATATATTTCGGATCTATATAAGTTAAAAAATTTACATTCGTTTCTACTGGAAACATTTATATCAATTTGTGACCATTTTTTTATAAATGTTTATTTTATTGCTCTATATTTCAGTCATCACATCAATTCTGATTTTTTTTTTCATTTGTTAATTTTTATTTTGTCTTATCACTTTAAGAATAAAGTTTGGAATTAATTTCATATAAGGGAAATTAATTAGAATGATTGTATCAGATAAAGAGTACTACTCCCTATTTTTTCAAGAAATAAATCCCAAAAAAAAGGTGACTTTTGAACGTCCTACTTTTATGCTTTGCATGGCACATGCGATTTGTGGTTATTCTTTTAATAAGTAAAGATAAGTAAAGATGTTTGTGAGGGGAAATGGATGAAAAAGAAGTGGAGAATATTTAACTCATTTTAAGTTTAAGACCGATAATAACGTGTTTGTGTACGACTATACCCAGGGTGAAGTCTGCAAATGACCCTACCTTAAGTTGTGAAAATAATGTTGAATTGGAAACTCTTGGTCTCTCTTGTGACGGTCACAAGCTTGTGACGGACTAAATATGACTATTTTGTGTCCATAAAATGTTACCAGTCATATAGTTGTTACATTTTCCATAAAAATGGTCACATTTGCTCTGTCACAAGCTTGTGACGAAAAGTGGCCGTCACAAATGAGAATTTGTGCTACCAGAATACCCTTCACTAATCACTACTACTAGTCTACCACTACTACAGTGCCATTAACAAAATCAAATAATATTGGGATAAAATGGTCATTCCAGCAATTCTAATTCCAATATCTGTGTTCGATATCGTCTGACTCTGTAAAAACCTCTGTTTGATCTAACAAACTCTGAAACAGAAATACATTACATCAGGTATTTTCTTCACTTTAAAATTTTTACTCTCTATTTTGATATTTTTCCATGTAACGCGTTTACATTATGTATATATTCATGTTACATCAACTGTCGTGCATTATTTTGTAGAACAATGCAGTGCAGTGTGTTTATTTACTTCTTGTTTAAAACTTCTGATTTAGTGATTTTATCCCATGTAATTGTAATGATCTATTTCATTAATAGGTTTATGATTTGGTTGTGATTATCTGAGATTTGAATTTTCTCAGAAAAAGTATGCCGGAAACAAATGGAACACCTTTGATCTTGGACATAGAAAATTTCAAGGTTAGAAAGCTAGAATGAATGTTTTCGATGAGACGATTTATTGCCATTATATTGTTGAAGAGGAAGTTTTTGAGGGATTGTATTTTAATTTGTGTAGGGGGATTTTTCGTTTGATGCATTGTTTGGCAATTTAGTGAATGAGTTGTTACCATCTTACCAAGAAGATGATGGAACAGAAGGGCATGGTGGTATGGGTGCCAATGATGTATTGCCAAACGGGTCTTCGAGAGTTTCCTCGGATGCCACTAAATTAGCTCATGGAGCTTCGATGCCTTTGTTTCCCCAAGTAGATACTTTACTGGGGCTTTTTAAAGATTCTTGTAAGGAGTTAACTGATTTTCGCCAACAGGTAATTGATCAAGCTTTTTTTGATTAGGGCTTACAGGATTGACTACAATTTTTCAAGGGAGATTCTCTCTTTTATTTACTTTAGTGTTGTGAAATATGAAGGTTGATGCACGGCTTAGTAGTCTTAGGAAGGAGGTTTCTGGTCAGGATGCTAAGCATAGGAAGACACTTGCTGAGGTTAGTTCGCAATATCTGCTTCTTACTTTTTTCCTTCTTTGTTCAATCTGGACTATAAATTACCACCTTTGTTCCAACACCAAATGTCACATCAATTTGTATACCGGAACTATTTCCACGGGGAAATAGACTACTCCACAGATGATTGCACTGGCAAATTTGTTCCGTCAGAATAACCGTGATTTAAGGCCTACTTTATATTTATGGTGTCACTCAGTTCCTAATCTACATAATGCTTATTATGGCTGGAGATATTTTGCTTGACCAGTTGTGTCAAAAAAAGTTTCATGTTCAGATTTACACAGAAGTATTTTGACAGACTATTCGTTTAATGCACAGTTTTTTTCATGTTTCCTTTTATGTCACCCCTCAGTTAGAACACGGTGTAGATGGTTTATTTGATAACTTTGCACGACTGGATTCTCGTATCTCAAGTGTTGGACAAACTGCTGCTAAAATTGGAGATCATTTGCAGGTAAATGGATCCTATCTAGAGTACCAAACTTATTTGACATGAATTTGGAGATCATTTTGAGCTTTGAGTTACTATTGTTGTATAGTTTTCCTTATTACTCGGTATTTTTTTTTCTTTCGTTGGTTAATATTATACATTATTTTTGTTGTTGTGCATTATTTAGAACAACATTAGTTCAGTGCCTAATGGTCCCTGCTGTGGCAGTGGCGAGGTGGGCCGTGGGGGTTTGATGAACACAACCTTAAATATTAGTTAAAAACACAAAGAGCCTGTTCTTGGATGACATATTATGAAAATTGCGTTGTAAATGCATTGGCCCTACACTACTTCGAAGATACAAGAAATAGAGAGAGTTTAGTGACCCCTTTTTCTAAAGCCCAAGAATTGTTTCCATCCCTAAGTCAAAATGGAGCCAAACACTCCTCATTCTTTAGTTTGTGATATTATGGAATAGAGTACAATGAATCAATCACTATATTGGTAGTAGTCAACTGATGCAATTCTTAACGCAAATTTTGTTTTGGGTTATTTGGAAATAACCACTACTTGATAACACAGGGTAAAGGCGTAAGGTTGCGTAGTGGTGATACGATTTTAAATCGATCATATTTGCCCCTTTGATTGAATTTGATGTGTTAGATATATCTGCGTTAAACTTGTATTACAGTGTTGTGGTCGTGTGTGTGCCGTTGTAGTGATTGATCTTAGAGCATGTCGAGTCATGATTAGTGATTGTCCGTGGCCTTGAATGTGATGCGTGTGAGCGTTTAATGGACTTTGATGATTTTATCTTCCCAGATGCCAGAAAGCAACAGTTCAGACCCACAAGTGCTATAGCACTTTTGTTCCCCGTTGACCAAGTAGTAGCACAACTGCATAAGTCTTGGTGGATGCTAAACAGTTGATTCTTGTTTAGCTAGCGCACGCTAACTCCAACTACCAATACTATAATTTCTTACTTGTTCAAGAACTTTAATCGGCTTATAGTACTAATATAGGACTAGTATTTTACTCTACTTAAGACTAGGGTTAATCCACAATATTCTTAGTCTTCTTAGGAATTCTATTAGCAGTTAATTCGGGCATGAAAATTCCTTAGTTTTTAGTATAGATAGTACCTTAATATCTATACTTGGTCATTAAGACGAGACATGGTGTTTAGTGTTTAGTGCAGATAGTACATTAATATCTGTACTATGTCATTTAGAAGAGACCGGTTAGTACAATAACATTACTCCAGTGCTTCAAGGGCTCTCACAAATGGCATGGTAGGGGTCACATGTACGCAACCTTACCGATGTGCCAGCAACACAAATAGGATGTTTCCGAATGACCGAAGTTTTGACCTTGATTTTGATCGCTTGTGGTCTTCTGTGATGTCATATCTATGGGTAGCTTACATCTATTACCCTTGGAGAACCATGGTTGTTTGATTACAAGGCTTGTTATGATAGGGCAAAAGTGCTTCTTTTTCATAGATGGGAAGAAATGACCATGTAGTGTTACTACGCATAAGAAGATCAAAATAACCACTGCGTCTCTGAAACACGATCAATTCACAGAGTTGTTTCCACAATTCTGTGGTCAACGTGAACACATCATCACTGATGCAAACCCAAGAAAGTCGGGAGCAATGTAGCACAATAATAGAAAGGAAGGAGTAAGACTACTACTGGTACACAAACAGTTATGGTGTAGTAAACCAGCAGCAGCCACATTGCAGAATAAGCGACTAGAGAGGGACATGGTCACAAATGCAAAGACAAAGCCCGAGCATGCTATATGTCTGCTGCAGCTGAGGTCAGACCTGCATTGTGGAACCAATACCTGAACAATCAGATATGAGGTCCAAGTAGATAGCCATGACCAATCCCAATGGAGCATCTCTGATCAGCCATGAAAGTATACAAGGAGTATATGCGAGGAATGTGGTGTTTGAGCAGATCTTGGTTAGCCATGAACGAACACAGAGGTAGCAAGACATGACAGAAGTTACTACAACTATTCAACAGAGAAGTCGCCCCTTCTGCCGGGCTCAGTTTGAAGAGGCGCAAGGCGCATGGAGGTGCTATGGGGCTGAGGCGATAAGGCGCAAGGTGAAGGCGCGCGCCTTTTAGACGCGAGGCCCCTTATTTTTTTAACTTAATTTTATTTCCCAAGTAAAATTTTGGCCAACAGTACCCTTTTTAGGAGTTTTCAAGTTGACTAACATCTAAAGGAGTAAACTTTAGGATAGTGCCTCATCCAAGGCACTCGCCTTTTCAAACTAAGCTACCAGGTATAGCATGCGTAATTCGATTGCCTAAAGCCGGAAGTGTTGAAGATGCACAAACAGAGGTAAAGAGTAGCACAACAGTCCCTAGTAGCTTCCAAAGAGCCATCACCAGGTCGAAAGTGCAACACGTCTACATGAGATGATAGTGGCAGCCATGACGAAATTTTACCAATCTTATATGACCTTGGGGATTGAAAGGTTCCAAAAATTAGGAAAATTCTTTCAAAGAAAGGGAGGATGATATGATTTCAAATCGATCATATGTCGGGCCTTTGATTGAATGTGATGCATTCGCTAAATGGCGTATTAAATTTCATTAAAGTGATGTGGCCGTGTGTGTTGATGGATGGCAAGCATATTGAGAACAGGACAAGGGCTAGTAAAGGTCTGGGTTTGAATCTGATGCTTGTGTGAATATAATGGACTTGAGTGATTTTCGCATTCCACTTGCGAGAAAGCAACAAAGTAGACTTCAAAAGCTAGAGGACTTCTTGATGAAGGTGACCATAGTAGCACCACAAATCATGGTGGATTCTTAAAGACGTAGTGCTTGTTTACCTATGAATTTAAAAGGAGATAATATTTTTCTTGTTCAAAAATTTCATCCGGTTTATGCTACTAATCTAAGATCAAACATTTCATTCTATTTTAGTTAGGATTAATCTATACTGTTCTTTGTATGGTCCGGGCTTCTTTTATATACAAATTAGTAGTTTATCAGGACATGAAAATCCCTTAGTTTTTTTTAAAATAGGACCCTTAATATGTACTCCCTCTGTCCCGGTCATTTGTCTGCCTTTGCTTTTGGAACAATTATTCAGAAAATGTTAGGGGACCACTTGTGGTTGTACTTGGTGGGTGACAAGTGGACAATATTCTCATTGGGTGATCAAATTACTCATAGACTACCATCCTAATATAAAAAAAGGTAAACAAATGAACGAGACACCCTAAAATGGAAATGGTAAACAAATGATCGGGACAGAGGGAGTATTAGACTATTAGGCGGTTAAGGAGAGATACGTTAATGATAAAAAAATGTTTGATGATAAATTTCGAGTGAGTTTCTTAAAAGTTCTGTGTTGAACTTCTGGGCTCTGGCTGCAGTTGGGGTTCAGGAGTAGAATTACACAGGTCATCTAAGGTCTAATCGAGTTCAAGCACCACAGATGCTTATATCCTTGTTTATTTTCGGATTTGGTTGTTCAGATCCTTTTAAATCAAGTATTTGAGCTTCCGCTTACTCATTCGTATCACATCCGGCCCTTCTTACCCCGGTATTAGCAGAGGAGCCCTTGAGAGGGTAATATCGCTGTAGTTGTTGTTTATTAAAATAATATATATGGAATCTTGCGTTTCAGCATTTCAATTTTTTTTATTGAGTAAAGTTCTGCATTTGAATGTGTTAGATCTTCATAATTTGCTTATTTTTTTTTTGTTTTTTTTATATGTACTTGCTTCTGTTGCCAGAGTGCTGATACGCAGAGAGAAACCGCCAATCAAACTATAGATCTCATAAAGGTATTACACTTTGATGTCATTTAAAAACTAGGCTGTTGAACTGGTGTAATTCATCATATATGGTTGAAACATTTGCAGTACATGATGGAGTTCAACAGCACCCCTGGTGACCTTATGGAACTCTCACCGCTGTTTTCTGATGACAGTCGTGTTGCTGAGGCAGCTTCAATTGCTCAGAAGCTACGTAAGACGTCAAACTCATATCGTAAAACCTGACCTTAGATGATGTGCTTTGCTTACCTGATTACTTTTTACATATTTATTTATTTTTCGTTCGTCGTATACAATGTATTGAGTGCTTGATTATATATATGCTGATCAATATCCAGGGCTGCTATGTTTTCTTGTTATTTTTTTTTATTTTAAAGTGGAAGTGCAAAGTTTCTCATAATTCGTGATGTTATAACAGGGCAGTTTGCTGAAGAAGATATAGGAAGACAAGGGATAGGAGTACAATCAAACATTGGAAATGCCACTGCTAGTAGAGGATTGGAAGTGGCCGTTGCCAATCTTCAGGAGTATTGCAATGGTAGGTCTGTTGTTTCGCATGGAGGATTTTATTATCGATTGGTCAACAAGTCAACCAATGCAACATCGGAAAAGTTCATAGTTCTTCATTTTTATGTCTAGCAGTGGCCATTTTTAATCAGAGAATTCTGCTTATCCTTCTTCCTGAAATCCTGAAAAGCTAAAAAACAAGAAGTTAATCTGCGTATAGATTTAGAAGCAATAATATCTCCTTAAAAACATTAACTATGTGCTCTGTTTTTCTATGGCAGAATTAGAGAACAGATTATTACAAAAGTTTGATTCTGCATCCCAGAGAAGAGAACTGTCAACAATGGCAGAATGTGCGAAAATTTTATCCCAGGTAACTTTAACTGGATTCTGTATTGATGCATTAAAAATAGCTATTTATAATTCTGATTGCGTGCTTCACTATATCTCATGAAGAGTTATTGCGATACATTTGTTCCAGCATCTCAAAGATCAGCCTGACGCGAGTATTCTGATTATTCCTGTTGGATTTCAGTTAGAAATATTAGATTCTAACTGCAAAAGTGTATTGCACATCCACAATTTACATTCTGTACTTGTTCTTGCTTATTGAGGTTTAGGCTATGCATATGAAGCAATCCTTTTATAGGGTTGTTGACTATAAATAATTTGCTTTCTCCAGATTGTAGCAATCCTTTCTTCTTACATTAGTACTTTCTTTTTACCTTCTAAGCTTTAAGATCTTCCAAGCTTTGAAAGCCATTATTTTAATTATTTATTATTTATACGGAGTATATTTTTTTGTTATCAGATTCACTATAGTTTCTATAGGAAATTGGCTGAATAGAAATTGAATACAATTAGTATCTTCAAGAGACTTCTAAGACACTTTGTAGAGAACAATTTTTTTTTTTATGCTTCTTGTGGCAACACGTATTCGATATCTTATGCCATTGCTTACTTTGTCACTTTTTTTCCCGCAAACTCGCTGATCATAGTGGATTTCACTTTGGAAACATGATTGGGTACAATGACGTTTGCTCTAGTAAATTGGATTAATTGGACTTAAAGGTACATGCAAGTTGTGTCAGCCGCAACTAAAGAGGATAAAGGTCCGTGCAAGTTTTGACTGAGCCTTAACATCAAGCTTTAGCCTTTTTATTGAGATGGTTCTTTGACATGATAAAGACCTAAAGATATCAAACTCGAATCAAGGGATTTCATAGGCCATACGTACCAAAATGGCCATAAGCGGAATGTCAGGATGAGTAGGAACTAGGAGGAGGCCCTATAAATTACTGCATTTATTCATGCTTGAGAGCTTATTAAGTTTCATGTGAGGGGGTGAGTTAGTTGGAACCATTGAGTGGGCCCTCAGCTCTTAACCAGAGGTTTTTAATTGTGATCGTTTGTTTGCAACTTCTTTATGAGGACTTCTGCGTTTTGACATTTAGGTAATTATTCCCTCCATTTCACTCAATTAGCCTCATATGTTATTTTTTCTACTCATAAAAGATTCAAATAAGTCATTGAATGAAATAGCGGGAATATATTTGGTTCCTGAATTCACGCAAAGTGTTTTCTCTTGTTCAACCATTTTTTGGCCTTCAACTGTCTATTTCACGTGTTCTATCAAGGATGCCTGCTTCCACTAGTAGACTTTCTTAGCTAAAAACTCCATAGGAAATTTTATTCTCTCTGCTGTGTTTAGCTGTGACAAAACGTTTCATGCTTGGAGGTACTACTCTTCCTGCAAATCGCAATTGTAAGGCCAATCTTATTTCTGATTTTCTTCTTTCTATCATAGAATATACTCTATTAACCTAACCCCTCAAAGGTTTTCCCTCATCGTAAAGGGTCCAGATTTACCCTGCTTTACTCTTGTGTTGAAAATATTTTTGAAGATGATTGCATTCAGATAGCACTAACTTATACTTGACACTATTAGAAGTGGTTACAGTTTGGTAAGCCATTTTCTTCTACCAATGAATTTTTTGATTGATGAGGATAGTTTATGGGTGTGACAAGGATTTAAAGAAATCAGCAGTAAGTGTTTCACGGTTACCTTTTTACATTGCTTGAAATTAGTATTGATGACTTTGGCCGTCTACTAACAAATCCCCAACAAAGAGTAGCTTCCCCTGCCTTGACAGTTTTTTCATGATAATGGTTTGCGACTTCCTGCCTTCCTGGTATCCATCTGAGAATTAATGAATTCTTTTTTCTGATTTTCAAAGAATACGATTGTTTGATGTATTCTTCTAGTACATTATTATTTAGCAACCTTTTTCGTCATCGATGAAACTTCTTTGCTTTCTGCTCTTGACGATTCAATTTTTAAATTCTTTTTGTTGTAAGTGAAGATTGGATATGGTTGTGTATCATAAATAGAGAGGTGTATTCGTTTTTTCTTCTGTAAACCTACTAATTTAATCAAGCAATTAGTGACCTAGCTTTGCCAGGGTGACATACTGGCATCAGCTTGTAAAGCAAGCCATTAATAGTCTTGCCGTTTCCTGCTGAGGATGTTTTGTGGGGTTCAGAGCTTTGATTCGAGTTGGTTAGGCTGTCTGTGGGTCTCGTTGTATTCATTACTGCCAAAAAAGTGTTCTGGATAGTGGATACCTCAATTCCCAGCTTTTGTAGGTTGCTTTACAACTTAGAAAGCCTATCCACGAACTATTGCTGTCACCACGAGAGTTCTTAACAAACAAACAAGAATGTTGGTAAAAGAATATCTACTGCAGTTCTCAGTTAAATTGGGGCTCCAGGTGTGTGCAGTCATGCAGTCAGACTGTCAGAGTCATATAAAAGATTCTATATAACTTGATACTTATTAAACTCCTGTCTTGGTCTCATGATTTTGGCGTGGGTAATAGACTAAAAGGAGTCTTCATTTTTGTTCTGACATGGTTCATCAAATATAAGGTTTGGGTCTAAAATTATGGGAAAGTTTGCAGTTTATAATAATTTGCGAGAATGACTGTTTGTTATTTGCCGATCAGTTTAACAGGGGTAGCAGTGCTATGCAACACTATGTAGCAACACGGCCTATGTTTATTGATGTAGAGATTATGAATGCGGACAATAGGCGTGTCCTTGGGGAGCAGGGCTCACAAGCTAGTCCTAGTAATGTTGCTCGTGAACTATCTTCACTGTACAAGGAAATAGCAGGTTCAGATAGTACCCAAATTTGCGTTTTGGTTTATTTAAAAGGGGAAAAAGTGAAGCAAATAAAGATAGTTTGCTCGTGCTTTTATCAACCATTATATTTCTGATACTAATTTGCAAACATTTTCAGATACGGTACGAAAAGAATCTGCCACAATAATGGCTGTATTCCCTTCTCCAAATGAAGTGATGGCTATCCTGGTTCAGGTACCTTAAAGGAATCTAGCGATCCTCCTCTCTTTATGTTGGGATTATCAATAGAAACTATGTTCCTTGAAGTGGTGGAATATCATATATGTTAACTGTAGAATGCTCCTTTACTTGTTGCAGAGAGTTTTGGAACAAAGAGTCACCGCCCTTTTGGACAAGCTGTTACAGAAACCATCTCTTGTCAATCCACCTCCAGTCAAAGATGGTGGTCTCCTAGTAGTAAGTTTTGATTCCATCTCTTGGGGTGCCCTGTTGAGCATGGTATTAAATCTGGTGAAACTGCAGCCGGATGCGTTGTCAAGATTTTAAAAGTTACCGAAGTCTGCGACCATATTTTGAGTTGGTATCAGCTGCATTTATGAATTCTGAGGCAACAACCGAAATCAAGCTGCAAAGGCTGATTTTGAGATCAAGTCTCAAGCCGATATTTAATACCATGCCTGAGCTCTATCTCTTCTGCTACTTTTGAGATAAGTCTTGATTGTTAATTTATTATTGGTGCAGTACCTTAGAATGTTGGCTGTGGCATATGAAAAGACACAGGAGCTTGCAAGAGACCTCCGGGCAGTTGGCTGTGGGGAATTGGATGTTGAGGGTATCTCTCTTTGTTTCATAGATTATGCATTTCATTTACTTAAAAAATTTCAAGTTGCTCTGCTGAGTGGCAGCCGGCAGGTCTTCTAGTTTGCTAGGTTGGTCTATGGAGGGAGTCTGACACTCCTGACCGCATTAAACATTCAATGAAAAGCTGACATTGCATCAGAGGCTTATATAATTAACATCCCTTAGGCACCATGTCACTACTCTTTACCAGGATGTTACCCTAAACAGCACCATTTTTGTGCTTATGTGGCAGTGGCTCGGTCATTTTATAATTATATAGTTGGAGAATCTCAAGTGTCTAATGATGATGAAACCACTATTGTTGACATTTTTTGGTACTATTCAAGTAAGCATCAAGCTATGTAAAGAGCCTCCAATCTAAAGTAATTCTTAGTGAACGTCCCCTGGGCACCACTCTCGTTCAGGATTTAGTAGTTAATAATGAAACCAAGCATGAATAGAGAAATCTTCTAATCTTGCAGTAGACAATATTTGATGAATTTTCTGCGTGCCAGGCTTAACGGAATCATTATTTTCCGCCCACAAAGAGGAATACCCTCAACATGAACAGGCATCTCTTAAACAATTATATCAGGCAAAGGTTGGGCTTTTGATGCATGAATTTCATAACGTCTCTCAGAAATATCAGTTTCTTATCTACAACCATGTTTTAATTTATGATTTCTTCGGCCTTAATATACCTTGTAGATGGAAGAACTGCGTGCTGAAAGTATGGCTGATGTAAGTGGAACTGGGTCTATTGGAAGATCCAAAGGTGCTTCTATAGCTTCTTTCCATTATCAGATATCAGTGGCCGTGGTGACCGAGTTTGTGCGTTGGAATGAAGAAGCAATATCTAGGTGCAACTTGTTTTCATCACAGGTAAGTCTTCTATGCATCTACTTTCCGATCTTTATACATTGCAAGATATTGTGAGGAACATTTACACATGTTGGTGTTTGTATTTATGGGTATCTAATCTAAAAGCTTATATATCCTATATTTCTATTATCGTCATTTGCTTCGCTGATCACAAGCCTTCCACCTACTGATGTTATAGCGATTTCTAGGGAACAACTGTAGTTGCTAACACTTTATATCCTTTTAGTGTTTTGTGGTTTTAAATTCACGAGTCTGGTAGTAAAACCTTCTCTCTTCCGCAACTTTTGTATCTTCTTTTATGTAAATTAGGCATTAACTATTCGTAGGGGTATTTGTAAATCAAAAGATACAGTCCATCTTTTCACGACTTCTCATCTATGACTTCATTTGCTGTTCTCAGTTATTCACTAGTGGTCAGTTTTCTATCCTCAACTAGCAGTGCCTTTGGCCATTAATTGCTATATATGTCATTTCAAGGCTTACAAGCTACTTGACTTTATGGAGGAACTCTTCTATGTTATACATAACTTGCATTATTTTTAATTCCAACTCACTCTATAAGCCTCTTTGAGTAAGCACCCTCAGACTGACTTAACAATTTAAGGATTCTCTTCTACCTAATTTTTGCATATCCTGAAGTTTGGATGGATCAAACAAGTTCAGGTAAGTGGCGTACAAACAACTAAGTTGTGAAAGTTTACAAAAGTTCTGATATGTTCAGGGATTTTCAGATATAAATTCAAAATAGAATACAGCCAAGAAGGTAACAGTTGAAGCGAACTGACCATTAGTGTCTAGTTAAACTTTGCCACTTGGCATTTGAAGTAGTACTGCGTGTAATCTAATTTGATTTTCTGATATCCTTTGTTACATAACATACTTTGTCCATTCCTTTCTTAACAAAATATTCATCATCCATTCCTTTGTTGGTATAAAAGAAGTGAATAAAAGCATGATAGGAGACATGAAAAGAAACGTGAATAGTATTATGATAAGCTAATAAAGGAATGGAGTGTACGGTATGTTGCCATTAGTATATGTCTAATATCTAAGGACTATGCTTGTAATATTCCCTTTAGCTTGTACCATAAATAGGGGAGCTTGGTACAACCAAGCTAAGGCCTAACTATTCTATCCTCTAAAACTCATCGTTTAATCTCTCCTTGTAATACAAGTTCCCTTTGTCTATAATCTAAGTCTTATTTGTTTCTTATACTATACTCTCTCATATAACATGATCCTGATAAACCTCCTTAGTGATTGTACTTAATATGTGTTCTAATCTTTGTATACTCTTCATCCATTCCTTCTATTTAAAGTGCATGAGATGTTTCTAATTTCTACTTTTCTCTAGATAAATACTGACAGATTGTAATATTTTGACAGCCATCTATTCTTGCATCCAACGTTAAAGCTGTTTTCACTTGTCTCTTGGACCAAGTACGTGGATGGCACATCGGCACTTGTCTATTTTCTTGACTCCCATTTGGAAACTGAAACGGGATACCTATTCTTTTGTTCACTCAGGTTAGTCAGTACTTAACAGAAGGCCTTGAGAAGGCTAGGGAAGGCTTGACCGAAGCTGCAGCTTTGCGGGAAAGATTTGTTCTGGGAACCAATATTAGCAGAAGAGTTGCAGCAGCTGCTGCTTCTGCTGTAAGTGCTTCATACTTGACCATTGATTATCTCACTGGACATTTAATGAGCTACAAGGATGTTATCCGAGAGCGTCAAGGGTTCTTGCAAATGATGGGGTAAGGGTGGGTTAGATGTAAACAACTTTACCCCCGTGTTAACAACACATGGAGGGGGGTTATTTCCAGATGAACCATTTTGAAAAAAAAGGTCAATAATTGCATCGTATGATGGCTACTTTATTATAAAATGGAGGCACAACTAATAATGTAATATAGTGAACCATCTTATTTTGTTCCATCAGAACTTGAAACGAAATAATACTGAGTATTTGGTGTCATTTGAAATGAAACTGAGGAAATACATGGAGGCGAGAAAGATGATTATAATACTAACAGCATTCTAGAAGTTGTAATAGCTTACTATGTCGACATGAAAACTACTAAAAAGACTTTGGGTAAATTTTATTTTATAGCTTGACAGCTCCCGCTTACTGTAAAAAAGTAAGAATTGTTTCTTTTGGCCTTTGCATGACACACTGGATGGTTATTGATGGTATACAGGCAGAAGCAGCTGCTGCAGCAGGTGAAAGCAGTTTTAAGGCTTTCATGGTTGCTGTACAACGTTGTGCTAGCAGTGTCGCCGTAGTGCAGCAAGTATGTCAATGCCTTTTCTTATCAGGAACAATTGTTTTCTGTAACAACCCCCCCCCCCCCCCCCCCCCCCCCCCCCCCTACACACACACACACACACGTTTTGTTCCCACTCTCTTTTTGTCAGTTTTTTTTCCTTCCCACTTCCCTTACTTTCCACTTTTTGTGACCTTTTTACCCATTTGTCCTTATGACCAATTGACCATATAAGAATTACAAAAAATGCCGTTCGCTTAACATCCTAAACATGTGTGTGTGGGACGAGTGTGAGAGAGGGGTAGCATAATCTTATAAACCATTTTCTTAAAAAGTGAAACAAAAAGAAATGGGAAGAAAATAATAAAATGGGAGGAAGTATTTAATTGTATGACCATCACAAGCTTTTCTCTGCAGTATTTTGCCAATTCCATCTCCAGGCTTTTGTTGCCTGTTGATGGAGCACATGCTGCATCATGTGAGGAAATGGCCGCAGCAATGTCAAAGACTGAGTCTGAAGCTTACAAAGGACTTCAGCAGTGCATTGACACTGTGATGGCTGAGGTATGTCTTGGTTAATTTTTTAGTTAGAAAAAGATCATAGTATTTCCTTTTTGCTTATCAGACTTGAATCCACAGTTGCATGGTTCAGTGTTTAATCTGTTTCGGAAACAGGCTTGAGTTCCTGTGTTTGTAGAACGCTAATAATCCTGAACTGAGTACAAATCAACTTGTGCAATCTAATTAGTGGATGAACTCTATTCTAGTATGGAATAATTCGGCTCGAGGGTTTCCTGACCAAACCCCGTACTATGCAACCGTGCTTGGATCAATATTTGATTTCTCTAATTCGTTTGTTAAATTTTTTGTTTTACTGGGGTCACATATCGATTTATTTCATTGTTGTTATTCATGTCTCCACTTGCTATGCAGGTTGAACGATTGTTATCAGCTGAGCAAAAGGCAACTGATTTTCGCTCCCCTGATGATGGGTTTGTTCCTGATCATAGGCCTACAAGTGCATGCTCTAGGTACTGCTTGTTTCGTACTTCGTGGCTGCATTGATAATTTAGAGCTGATGCGTATTCAAATTATGGAGCTGCATTGAAAGTGTTTCTATTTTGTTTTTTGTTCTCTCCCTTTTGTTCATGTATTCTGTATAGCAGAGGCGAGTCCAGGATTCTATATTTGGTGTAGCAAAGTTACCAACTTAATATAGTCATCATTTCGCTGGTTTTTTAAGTTATTTTGCTTTCTTTTAACTTATAAGAGCGTTCCAAATCTACTCATCTTTACTTATTTCCATGTAATCTATTTAAAAGTGTAGGACCGAAAAATTCCAAATAATTCAAAATAAAATTACTCAAATTTGAAAAAGAAAAATACTCTAAAAATAACACACAAAAAAACATCTAACAAACAGCTTCATTATATTTACTAACGCCAAACAAACTTGCATTGAAAACTAAGGATTTTGAAAATTAAAAGGAGTTTATATTGAAAATAAGACATTTGTGCTTTTGTAATTAACCCCATGAACAAGGGACTAGAAGAGTTATTTGAGAGCTGTGGATTGTATCAAACAAATAAGTACGGAGTACAATGTTAATAAACCCATTTAAGAGAGGTGTAAACAAATTAACTTGGGAATCGGGAAAATTTGCATTAATAAAAATATGGATTGTCACATTTTAGTGTATCATACGAAGCATTAGAGAAAACGAAGAGTGGATTACTATAGAGTTAATGTTTATTAATGGTGTAGAGAAAATGAGATTCTCATGATTTTTTGGGAATTTGGTGTAGCAAGTGCTACACCATTGATGTTAGTAGACTCGCCTCTGCTGTATAGTGTACTAGTGTTTCATGATGCATCTCTCAAACATAATTTGATTTGAATTTTGGTCATTACATTTATTTAATCATTTAATTCACTTTGGATTTTTACTTTCATTTTCCTTAATAACTTTTCGTCCTCTCATTGTCTCTTATTCTTCTCTTTCTGTTTCTAAATTTTTTAGGCAGTCCACATTAGCCAACTTTAAATTCTTATGAACCATGCCAATGTTACCGAGTGGATTTCTGAATGGTTAATGTGATACTTGAGTGTATTTGGCTTCTCTTGTTTTTGAAGGAAGTTTCTCAAGTTTTAAAAGTGTAATATCTGCAGTAGTAATCTCCAGAGATAAATTATACTTTAGTCTGCTCTCTGCTGCACTCAGATACAGTATATTTTTCCTTGTAAGTTAAAGCGTTGTTGAGGTTCTTTATTTCACAATTTTTATTTGCAGAGTTGTCACTTATCTTTCACGTGTCCTTGAGTCTGCCTTTACAGCACTGGAGGGTCTCAATAAACAGGCATTTCTTTCAGAATTGGTATGGACATCTCTGACTTCATTTATGCACTGGTATACTATTTTGGTCATCCTTTGGCCTTAAGGCGCTTGCCATACTGATATTTTATGGTTTTGGACACGCTTTTAGTGCTCATATATTTATATTGTAGGTTTGCTATATATGTAATGTGTTCATGTAGTGACTAATCAATAGGCTTGCCTTGGTTATATAAGATATTCTTTTTACTCTTTGCTTCTCGTTTGGTTTGCCTTCCTTGATATATGCTTCAGCTTTGTTTGAGTTAGATGTTAAGCTGTGATTCCCTTATATCCCAAGTTCATACCCGACCTATCATCATTCTTTAGTAGTTAGTTTACCAGTGATATGCTGTCACTTGTGGCTGTCCCAACCAATTATTGTCCTCCCAATTCAGGGCAGAAAACATGTGATCACTTGGTGATGTCGAAAATGGGCAAGGACCTTTGTCTTTTCAACACGGGTAGTATAGCATACATGAGTTCCTTCTCACCCAAGTATAGGTTGGAGCCTTTAAGGCAATGGGTTTGTTATAATTGGTGTTGAAGTTAAGCTGGTTTGTAAAAATTAGTAATGGTATGATGCATACATGCTGTATAGAAGCCGAACTTATCAAAATGAAGCTGGGGAAGAGAGGGTGGGGTTATGACTTTCACTAGATCAAAATGTTCAGGATTTTTCCATGGAATGTTCTGGAGTGGTATACTTGTATTTGGGTTGTGTCCGTTTCTTAAAGTATTGATAGGCTATCGCACACCTAATCAAAGATAAATACCCTAGATACAAATGAATGTAGTAATAGGGGTCGAACACAAGGAGACGGGAGTTGCTAGCAAGTTGTTATGCAGTGAATTCTATCAAGTTCGGTCACAAATGATTTCTGGTTTGGTGATTAAAACAACAACAATAATAAAGGAAAAGTCTAGGGAGGTCGGGTCACACATGCAAGTTATGTAAATGCTCAAGTCAAACTAGTACAATGATAATAACGATAATTGTTTAGGCTAAAGACACCCACCTCTCGATATTAGTGTCAACCATAGATCGGGTCCTAACAAACTCTCGCTTTGGCTAGGTCGATCTACTAACACATGCTTAGTCTAATTCAATTGCGTGCCTCTCGACTTATAGAAAGAATTAACGAATATAATCAAGGATTGTGATCAATAATCAAAGACTAACAATACAATGCAAGCATGTGATAGAAACAACTATTTGATATCATAACATCTCATTTCAACAATTGCAAATATTATTTATGCATGGCTTCCCTAATTCCCTAGACAAAGTAACTACTCTTGCATAATGCTAACTAATCTAATAACAAATGATAAAGTAAACATGATAACTAACTAATAATGGAAATGACAAAGGAAATAACATAACAATACAAGAAATAGAATTACCTCAACAAAGGAAATAAAACTTGGAATTGAAGAAAACAATGGAACAAAATAACTTGCAAATGAACTTGTAATATAAATTGAAATACTTAAAGAAATTATTTGTAACAACTAATGGAAACTAAACTATTCTAAACCTAATCTAATGACTAATGACATTGTGTAAAAGAGTGTTTTTAGAGTGTAGAATGATGTACAAGATATGAAAAAGAATATGAAAAAGGATGCCTCTAAGTGTCAAAGTCCCTCTCCTTTATATAGGGAGGGGGACTTGAAACGTAAGATTTCACATAGACCAAACCCCGATCGGGGAATGGGACCCCGATCGGGGTTTCCTTTATCCGGCTATATTTGCTTAATTGTTCCATTTAATGCTTTAGGAATCCTAAGCTATGCCTTTAAGCACCTTAATTCTCCGGTTAATTGCATAGTTTTGGGATTCCTTGAGCATCCAAAGGAGCATCCTATGTTGAGTTGTGGACTCCTTACATTGGGCTTCATTTTTGGTTTCTCATTTGCATTTCAATCCATTTAACAAATCTTCATGCTTGGCTTGTCATTCTCCATTCTAACCTTCCATGGTCCATTTTGCTTCCATTAGCTTGTTGGACTTTGGTGCTTGCCATTGTGTTAGGAAAAAGCCTTTAAATGTTTAGATTCCTACAAAACATAGCAAAAACGAGCAATGCACCTCGAACACGTAATTAGCTCAAAAATATACTAAACAAAGTATGACAATCATGCAAAATCGAGCTAAATTAGGGAGTTAAACTATATATAAAATGGACTCATCAAGTATATTAATTGATTTATCGGACATGGGTAGTTTTTGTTTCACGATGTGAATATTTGAGAAAGAAGTCTGAGAGGATATATAGATAGGAAACACCATACCTGATGATTCTTTCTAGTGAGATGAATCGTGAAAGGAGATCTATACTCTTATCCTGAGTCAGAGCTTAGGAAATGTGGTATCCTTCATAAAGTCAATAGATTTGCTGATTACCGATAATTATGAGGTGTGGGGTGGTACTGTATAGCCATACAGATTTTAAAACTGTATTGGATATAGTGATTTCAAATTCAGTGATTTGTGATCAGAAAATCCGTTCAACCGGTTTGCATATAGCCAAAAATTAGGGTACCTTGATTGCGGTAGTTGGATACAATTATCGGCCTCACACTTTTCATCTAAGGCACTTTTAATTGCAAGTTAGCAAGTGAACACATAACCTATTGATCCGATCATCACAACACGATCAAAATGGAAAAAGCATACTTAGTCCTTACTAGTGTTACATCAAAAGTTGCCAAACTACAAATGTAAAATGAATATTGCATGATTAAATCGTCCAAAAAATGAAATTACTCATGGGAGTGATTGAGGAGTTCTAGTTGTGTGAATTAAACATGCAAAGAGTTTAGTTACATGAAGAGGGTATGATCAACGGACAGCTCGGATACCATTTCCTCAATAGAGTTTTCAAGTCTTAATTCTACAAGTCAAATATTTAAGGAAGCATCTATTAGGACTTGGGATCACATCCTTCACTTTAGTATTGGAAATTTTAAGCTTTAAATCTCCGTTCTTGTTTAGCTTTTGCACATTGGTCTTAAATCATATTTAGGGAAAATTAATACTACCATTTTCACTTGCACAATTTCTGAACATGTCCAGCAGCCTCCTAATTTCCCTGCTTAACCAAGCTATTCTTGGGCCAGAATCTTTTTTAGATTGCAAAATTCTATTTCCATCGGATCCCTCAATAGGTCGTCTCTGGTGCAGGTGGTGTTGATTTCAAATAATCTCTTTATCAGAACTGCCTTTTGTCTCCGAATATTTTTTTGACTGTAAAATTTTCATTTCCATTGCATCCCTCAATAGGCCGTCTCTAGCGCAGCTGGTGTTGATTTCAAATAAACTTTTTACAAGCACTGCCTATTTTCTATTCAAGGATCATCTTTATCACCTTCGTATGGTAATGTATAACTCACCAAAAATTCCCTATTTCACTCTTGAAGAAGAGAAAATGTGCTTTTATATTTTTTTCATTTTTTTTTTCAAATTTGGGAATCAAATGTCTCTGAGGTAATTCCACTTGTGCTTAATTCATTGGCGTGTAAATATTTGTCCAAGTATGGTGAGTATACAAATAATGTTTGAATAAGGATTGGGTTTTAGAGGCTTTGTAGCTAGATGATGATCTTACATAGGATATACATTCTGGAGGGGAAGAAGATGGATATGATGAAGGCATCTAAATTATCGAAGATTTAGCTAAGCATGGCGGGAGTCAGGATTTTTGTCTTTGTGTCCCTATGTTTGAGCCATTCTCATCGGGTCTTAGACTCTTCTGTCTATGAGGGTTAATGAGAGGTTGGATGTATGTGCGCTTACCCATGCGTTGAAACTATGAGAGACTGATATTAAATGACTCAAAACTTCCTTTAATGCATCGACTGTTATTAGACCCTAGTCCAACCCAAACCCACCAGCAAATGGCCCTGCTTGAAATGACCCATAATTGCGCACCCGAAAATTACCTGCTCTGAAGTAACTGGCCAGAACCCAATCCGAATGACCCTTTTTCAAACTCTAACCATTGCACGTTTAAAATTCCAATAATTGTTGTTGGGGGGTGTTGATCCACTGGATTTTTAGCTATGTGATTCGGTTTACTACCAGATTTCAAACTGGTTTGAAGTTTCTTTAAGAGTTTATTCTTTTTGGCTTTAGCCCCTTTTTGTCGCAATAACCTCTGCTGATCGTATGAACTGCTAGTGGTGATATATCATGATCCTCGAAGATATAACTTAACTCTTTCTCACCCCATGCAAATAATTATGTGATCTGATGTTGGTTGTCTTGAAATTCCTTGGAAAATTACCTTGATGATGTAAGAAAATTACATATGCTTTTATACTAACTCACACTCCCCTGAGGGAATCCCTGTGTACGTTTTCCTTTTTTTGATATGTATAGTTAACATCTGTATTGATTTTTTTATTGTTCTAGACTTAACATGGTGTTTTTTCTAGGGAACACGTTTGCACAATCTGCTTCTCAATCACTGGCAGAAGTTCACGTTCAACCCCAGGTATCATCTATTTCCTTTGCCTTCATTTATAATGATACTGGAAGTACTGGCTTTTCCATAACTAGCAGTTTGTATATGGCTTTATTTCCTTGTATCTTTGGTATACCACGTCAATATGTCGTCGTATACCCTAGCCAATTTGATTGCTGAAATTTTATTTTCTATAGATTCCTCCTCCCTATATATGGGAATTTCTGCCTCTACTTTTACCATTCTAAATTTTTTTCACGACGGGCTTTCCTAAGACTTTATATATTTTAATTTGTCATCATGTTTCATTTTTTCTGCCATTTCAGTGGAGGCCTAAGGCTGAAGCGTGATATAACTGAGTATGGAGAATATGTACGCAGTTTCAATGCTCCTTCTGTTGACGAGAAATTTGAAGTGCTGGGAATGTAAGTGTTATAAGAGTTTGAAATTATACAGGTAGTTATGTGTTTGTCACAATTCACAACTTACGACATCTTGTTTCCAGCTTGGCCAATGTTTTCATTGTGGCACCTGAAAGTCTTTCTTCTCTGTTTGAGGGAACTCCAAGTATCCGCAAAGATGCACAAAGGTAATGACGACACCACTTCCCTTCAAATGTGTTGGTTATTAACAACCTATGATTTCTGACTTCCCTCCCAGCTTGGCCAAATTGCTTTGCTTTGCTTTAGTTGTACCTCTTAGTGATACTCAACCTGAACTTACCTTTGAGTCTGTGACGGTTTAACACCCTTACTACTATTACCTGTACCACCAATCCAACACCATAAATACTGCTATTCTTGCCGCTGCTGCTAGCCTGCTTCAATGACCACCATGATCACCACGGTTGCATTACCCCTAGTACCACAATTCCTCTATTTGATAACAAATTGATGTTTTAACCTACTTCTATACATTTTTGCTTTTCACTTGATACCTCCTCTGTCTCATCCAATTGTTTAGGTTTGCTTTTGGATGAGTTATTATTTTCATTTATTTATTGATTGCAAGCTCACCCATAATATTTAGTCTAGAGTTTAGCAATGGTGCAGGATCTACTAGTCACATTAGTACACTCAAATATATAAATAAGTGAAAAGCAACCTTTTTAAAACAAGAACTTATCTAAATAGCAAAAATAAATAAGTGGTTAAGCAGGAGTAAAACAAATGGTTGAGACTGGGAAAGTAAATAAGATGTTTTAATATTAATGAAAGTTAATGGGTTACAGTAACAATAAGAACTTGTTTGGATGGAGGGGTTTAGAGGGAGAGGAGGGGTATTGAGGGATACAAATAACTTTTTTGGATAGCAAATCTTTTCATAATTCCACCATCATACAAATGATTTGGAAGGAAAACTCTCATGTTCATTCCCCCTCCCCTCCGTTCTTCCCTCACTCTCCCTTCCGTCCTCAAATGTTATCCAAATACACCGTTAAAAGAGGTGTTTTAATGTTTGTTCCAATATCAAGAACCCACCCCACCATTCTCTGCAAAGAGAAAAGCTACTTAATGGATCTTCTCACTGTGAATGTCTTGAAATTAATTTAAATACATCAGAGACATTATTTTTAAAACAAATAGCGGTGGCTAAAATATCACAGAAAACAAAAGAGTAAATTTCTCGCAGTATCTTTGTGGATTCTTACATCATTACAGAATATGATCGAGGACTAAATAGAATAAGACTCAGCTATTTACCTATCATGGAAATGTCAATTTTATTTGACCAAAAAGTACAAGTCTGTCGGCCTATGACTTTGTTTTTATCAATCTTTTCGAGAAAGATTGTTATATCAATCTATCTACATCTTCCTATACATTTGTAAAACTTATTTCTTGTTTGAATTCTAGATTTATTCAGCTCAGGGAGGACTACAAGTCTGCCAAAATTGCAGCGAAACTCAGTTCATTATGGCCAAGTCTTGGTTGATATCCAAATAGAGGTAAGCATCCAGGTCTATAAGCATCCCAAGTAATTAGGCCTTGCAGAAACTTCGCCCTGGTTTAGACTATCTGAACAGTTCAATTGAATCTGGGAACCAAGCAACTTAATAATATATCAAAGTAAACCTTCTTTTATGGTCGCAAATTGTAAATTCATTGACTTGAAGAGTTTTCATCATGAGTTCGTTTGTCTAGTTTTGGCGGTTTTTCTCCGGCTTTGGCATTTTGACCCTCTCATCATATATCAAGTGTCTTTACTATCTTGTAATTAATTTTAGTCTTTTAAAATGTAAAGAGAGTGGTTTTTATTTGTGTCTTCAATTAGCTTCATAGTTGATCAATCTTTCTTGTAGATATTTTAACCATGGAGCTCAGATGTCTTCTACTAATTTTGCACGAACCAAGTGCTATATGATTAATTGTTGCCCGTAAGGTAGTGTATGCTATCTTTTATCTCTTCTCCAAAAAAAAAAAGAAAAAAGATTAATTGTTGAAACTTGTGGGAGAAGTTCGTTTATTGGTTGTTTTATTATATGAACATTTGGGATACGGATAGCAAGATTGGTACCTCATCAAGAAGCTTCCTCACCCAGAACATGCTCTTCGGGGTTTATTTCTCTTTAGACAATAAGTTTACGTAGTTTATTTTCGCAGTACTTTTTTACTCAATACATACTTTTTTGACAATGTTTTTTCATTTACACACCCTTAACCAAAAAACTTAACAAGCTATTTTCTCAATTCCAAACAATATAATCTCTTAAATTAATCAAACTATTCAGTTACAAATCTAAATTTGTATGTTCAACATCTGTTACATGCAAGCAATTAGCAAATAAGCTAATGTTTTCTTTAATTAATTGGGTAATTTTTTTTTATTAATTTAGAGTGTGTTGGGGTTTAGTCAATTTGGTGTTTTGCATGGTAGTTAAGGGGCAGCCCTGGTGGTACGGTTAGCAGGCGACTGAATTGGCGGCACCGATGCGGTACAACGTGTGCATGTGGTAGGCGACACGACATATGGCTGCGTTGGTGGGTGGGGGTGGTTTGACACCCCGCGATTTCGCAGTAAAGTAAACACATAGATTTGCAGCTGAAAACACGAGATTTTAAAAACTTTAAAAGCAAACCGCGAATGTCACTATAATATAAAACCAAAACTTAATTTAATAAATCGTTTATACAAATTGTATCTTAAATAAATACATCAATCCCTTGATAAAACACAGTGAATATAATAAACTAATATAAACTATACGTTAAGGGTGAATCGCTTTAAGCACAACGCTCGCTAGCTCACTCGCCACAACCTCATGCAAACACCAACCTGCAACCTGTTCATTCATTAAAAATGAATGCCACAGTCAGTGGGGAGTAACTCAGGGTTCTCCCAGCCATATCACAAGTAAACATACATAAACAAGTATTAAACATGTAGAATCTTATATACAAGTGAGAGGACTAGGTTGGGCCAACCTATGGTGTACCGGATCATGTGAAATACAAACATACATTTTAAGATAATATGATATAAGCATGTGAAATACCAAACAATAAGCATCATGTTATGAACCGACTCGAGAATGACACCCTTAGGCAACTATATACACACTAAGGCTTACATCTCACCGTTAGTGACATATACTTGATAAGGTAGAGACTCGACATACAAACCAATTCAATCATCTATTTCATACAAGAATCCAACCCAATATTCACATACGATACAAGCTTTATATACAACCATCCAAACATACGAATATATAGCAGCATAACTCTCACGGTAAATGACACGAACTAGCATCATGTACAATAACAAGACAAATCAATGTAAGTCAACGGGATAAGACGTTTCCCTGAACCGTATACGATAAGACGTTTCGTATACTCATGACCTAGACAAACATTGTGACAACCCTCGCGAATGCGGAAATATAAAACATACAAGCATGTGAATTATATAGCGGAAATAGGTAGTTTTAAAAACTTTTATACATGCAAGTTAAATAAAACGAGGAGTGTCAAAATATTACAACTAAATGCGGAAATACAACAAAGAGACGGGGTCTCTTAAAATGTTAGCAAAGAACAAATGTTTAGCAAAACTAGCTAATATCGTCTAGAGGTGAAAACTTCCAGGGACAACGCCCGCTAGCTCACACCCGAACCCAAAAATAGTCAAAGAAAAAAGTCATCCATGAAAGCAACCTGTTCATTCATGAAAAAACATGAACGCCACAATCAGTGGGGAGTAACTCCGGGTTCTCCCAGCCATATCACAATAAATGTACATCAAAGGAAATACAAAAGTTAAATCATGCATATATAGATATACATGTGAGTTGCAATAAGAATAGATAGGCAATTCAATATATAATGATAAGAGTATATGTAATACAAATCCGAATCCATCATGTTACTCAAAGACTCGGGGAAGACACTCTTAGGCAACCGAATACGCTCACTAGGGCTTACATCTCACCGTTAGCGGTATAAGTTTGATAAGATTGAGACTCGACAAACAAACCATGCCAAGTCATTCAATGATCAATCATATAATCATTCATGTAATCATCCATCCAAAACACACCGACACCATGACGACATCTCTCACGGTAAATGAAACGCACTAGCATCGTGTACAATAGCAAGACAAGCCAATGGAAGCTCACGGAATAAGACATTTTCCGGAACCGTATACGATAAGACGTTTCGTATACTCATGACCTAGACAAAACAAGTTCACAGGATAAGACGTTTCCTGGAATCATGTACGATAAGACGTTTCGTACACACAAGACTCTAATCCTCTCGGTAGGACGACGATAATAATACGGTCCTAGTCTAAACCTGGCCAGACTCTCGGAATAAGACATGTTCCGATTTGACATGTGGTAAGACGTTCCACATCCAAAACTAAACCTGGCCAGACTCTTGGAATAAGACATGTTCCGATTCGACATGTGGTAAGACGTTCCACATCCAAGACTCGGTCAATCATAGACGCCGAGTACCCCAAATTCGGTCAACCTTCACGAAAGAGGCGGAAAGAGATCTATAGTCAAAAGTCAAGCTATTACGCTACATGCAATAACACCACCTCGCAGGTATACAACATTTGACGGTCGGGTCGATCAACGCATTGCGTTCGCCTCCTGACAACGTCGTCATATCCCCACTAAACATGCATACAAGCATCAAGGATACACCCCATCGCTCCGACATTCCAGTCTAACGAGTATAAGGGTGTAGCCGGGTAATGAGAGTTCATAGCACAAAACATTAGTGCTCAAAACATAACACATGTAAAACCGACTCAAAGTGGGGCATATATGAAAACCGTCACAAAACATGTGATACAAGCGAAAGGAATATCATATATTCAAAACATTAACATTATAAGTCACTACGTAAAATTATACGATAAACGAACGATTAGAAATATTATAAATGAAAACCGTAAACAACAATCACAAACAATATCCAGCAGGTGCCAGCCGGTCAGGCTGACCGGCTGCCGGTCCACCGGCTCAGGCCAAGAGTCAATACGAAAATCACATTGAAACATCAGTGTGTCCCAGCCGGTTAACCGGCTGGGACCAAAGGGTCTTTTGAAAACAAAGAGGAAAGAATGGTGTCTCAGCCAGTGGTCTGACCGGCTGCCGGTCGACCGGCTGAGACCAAAGGCATATTTCAATATTACGTAAAACTTCGATAATATACAGCAGGTGCCCCAGCCGGTGGTCTTGTAACACCCGGAAATGTACCCTATTTTTCTAGTGAAAATATTTTACGGATACCTTTCAGCAAATTTAAGTTTTAATTTAGAATTTTATGTTCCGAGTCGAATTTAGAATTTCCGAGTTCGTATTTGGAATTTCCGCGAGAT
>JAIUZE010075090.1:0-87461 GCA_022085475.1 Heliosperma pusillum | reverse complement strand
TTTTGATAATGACATGTGTTTACGTAATAATATGTTTTACTCTATATATCATATGCGTGTAATTGTGTGCTTTAGTCTTATTATAGCTAGCAACAATTATGAGAAGAAAGATCAAAGTTAGGTATAACTTTGATACAATCTGTGAGACAAAGTTATAACAACTTCAGTAATAACTTTGGAAGTGAACATGGAAGTTATAGCTAACCAGACATAACTTTAAAGAAAATCGCTTCAAACAAGATCTACATCAAACTACACAGGACTCGAGATGGAGGGTCTTTGTGATCAAGATGAAGAGATGATCCGTATACTGAAGATCTTTGTGAAGATTAGATAGTATAGGTCGTCATTTCGGGGTACTATTCCATTCGAGAGATTTTATGTTCAAAAAAGTATATGCTTTAGTCTATTGACTTTGGATGATAAAGAATTGATCTGATTTTGGATAAAATGTTTGAAAATGTTTTTCAAAAGTGAAAGAGTATTTTTATATTTATCAATTATTTTAATAGAGAATATATTTATGAGATTCTATTGGTTAGTAATACAACTTATGGGTTGTCATGCTACCTAGGGTTTCTAATATATTGTATCTCAATTTGTTGTTAACCTAATTAGCCCACCTAGGGTTGGAGCCATCTAGGGTTTCGTGTAAACCTAGTTTGTGCCACCTAGGGATTCGTGCTCGTAGGGTTTCCTGAGCTAGTTGAATCCGGCCTCCTTAGGCTTGTTTCCTTAGTTTACCTAATCTAGGATTCTACTATATCTTTACAACAATATTTTGAGATATCAAGATAAATATATTTCTATAAGATAAACCAAATAATATTTTGAGATAAAGATATTTCTATAAGATTAGCAAATATTATTTTATGGAAAGATAAGTATCTTTATTAAATATTATACTAGGGTTTTAGATCTACTATAATTCTTCTACTATAAATACTCATTCACATATCAATTGTACTTGACACGACATACACACGAAATACACTACATACACACGGCACAATTATTTTCTAGTGTTGATTTTCCAAAATCGTTTTAAAGCAAACCTTTGAGCAAATATTTATTATTTTTAGAGTTTGTTTTTAAAAGAGTCGTGCATCAATTATTATCAATCGCTTGAGTGAAATACGTTATTGGATAATAGTACATCATTATAAGCTTACAATTCTTTAACGGGAATCTGTGTGAGTTATATGGTACTTTCTTATTAGTGTAAGATAGTATAGAGTATTTAGCGATACTCACCTTGGTTATAATCATAGTGTTTGATTATACGAGTGGTTGTAATTTTGTTAATCCGTCGAAAGGTACTAAACTTATTAATCGATCATAGGGACGTAGGTTTCACGTGTGAAACTAGGACCACTTCAAAAATCTGTGCCTCTCTCTTATCTCTTTAACTTTTCGTTATTTCGTTAATTCCGCCTTACTTTGATTAATTAATTAGTTTGATTTAATTCATAAATCAAATAATATTCATATCATATAAATCGAAAAAGTGGGGCTTTTGTTTATATTTACTCATTACCCCCCCCCCCCTCTTTCGTATTCGATCAATAGACTCTACAATTGGTATCAGAGCCTCGTGCTCTTGATTTCCTTACAGCAAGGAGTCTGATCCATTTATCCTTTTATTTTTATTTATTTTCCGCTGCATTTAATTTTATTTTAATGGATTCCAAACATCTGAAGTGTCCCGTATTCGATGGGAAGAACTACATTTTATGGAAAAATATGATGACCCATTTCATAAAGGGTAACGATTGGGAGTGTTGGCTAATCATTAAGAATGGCCCTAATAAGATCATGCTTGGAACGGCCACTGGCACTTCTATCGAAAAGAAAGAAGATGACTATGTTGAGGCAGATTATAAGAAAGCTGAGAAAAATTCAAAGGCTATTAGTCTGTTGCAAAACTGCATGACCCATACTGAATTTGATCGTTTCTCATCTAGTTCTACTGCCAAGGAAATATGGGATGGTCTTGAGTTAGCTTATGAGGGGACAACTGTTGTCAAAAAGCAACGCATAGCTCTACTTATGCGAAAATACGAATTGTTCTCCATGGAACAAAATGAATCGCTTGACAGCATGTCCACTCGCTTCTCCAGTATCATTAATGAATTAAAAAATCTTGGAAAAATTTTTGACTCCGAGGAAATTGCCAGAAAGATCCTTAGAAGTATATCTAAACGATGGAGACCTAAGGTGACGGTAATTGAGGAATGTAAAGATCTATCTGACCTATCTTATCAAGAGCTACTTGGAACCCTAATGGCTCATGAGATTACTCTTGATGAAGATGCGGCAAATGATAGTAATAGCAAGAAGGTGGCTTTACAAGCCGAATCTAGTGAAAGACAAGATTCGGATCTTGAAGATGAAACAGTGTTATTTGCTAGACGTTTTAAGAAAAAATTCTTTAACAAACCACAAGGCAAAACGTTTAACAATAACACTAACAAATCTTACAAGAAGCCAATTGAGTCAAAAGGGTCTCTTTCAAGTCGTGGTTGCTTCAAATGTGGGGATAATGATCACATGATCAAGGATTGCCCCACATGGAAGAAAATCAAAGACAAAAATCAACGAGACAAAACCAAGAAGGAATTCAAGCAAGTGATGATGGCTTATTGCTGGGGAGATCTCGACACAGAGGACGACGAATCAGAAGAAGAGGAAGTCGCCAACTTGTGTCTAAGCAACGTCAGTCTTGACCTAATTTCTGACAGGGACAATGAAAGCGAATCCGAGATGTGTCTTGTTGGCAACTCAGATTCAGAACCAGATTCAGAAGATGACGAAGAGGTTAGTCATCTTGAACTTAAAAAGCAAGTTAAAAATTTATCTAAGAAGTCTTTAATTAAGTATTTTGAAGAAGCATTAGATCATTGTCATGAACAGAGTCTTGAATTAAAAGATCTTAAAGAACAAATTCTTGACATTGCTGAGGAAAACCAACTTCTTAAGGCCAAAGCTAAAAAGCTCAAGTCTAAAGTTATGGCAACTTCAGCTATAACTTCAGACAAGACAAATTTTGAGAAAGAAGCTCTTGAGTCTAAAGTTATAGCTAATGAAGCTATAATCTCAGAGTTGAAGATCAACATTAAGCATCTTCAAGCCAAAGTTATAGCTAATGAAGCTATAACTTTAGAATTGAAGAAAGTCAATGAGCTTTTACAATCTGAAGCTAAGGCAAAGAAAGATGTTATCCTTGATCACGAGAAAGTAAACTCTTCTCTTTCTCAGCAGTTGAAAGATTTGAAGGCTGAATTCTCCCAAGCCAAAAGTCAACATAATGAGGAGAAACTTATCTTGAACAAACGTTTTAATGATTTTCGTGAAAATTTCAAAAAGAACAATCCCTCCAAAGACTCGAATGTAGATCATTCGTCGTGTGAAAAAGAAATTCAGTCTTTGAAGGAATTGCTCCTACATGCACGCAAAGTTCATGATAAGTGGGAAGGAAGTCAAAAGGTCTTAGACTTCCTTACCGAACAGTCTAACAATAACATGAAGAAAGGTCTTGGTCATGAATGCTATAGTCGTAGAGACCATGATAAGTGCAAATCCACTCCTTCTGACCGTGATTTAAGAAGAAGGAAGTATGTCAATCTTTCAGAATATCTGATTTGCAATTATTGTGGTCACAACGGTCATGTTAAAGATAATTGTGTTAAATATATTAACGACAACAAAAATCAAACTGATTTTGTGAAAGAGCATGACGTGTCTAGTGTTAATGAGTCTGAACCTGAATCTCAACGTGATGAGATTAGAAACAATGAGTTCAGGTGGTTTTATGACATGGCTTTCGATTACACATCTGTGCCTTCAAAATCTAAACCTAATGTGAATCAGAAGCAGTCGTTTAAACCTAATGTGCGTCACAACAATAACAAACAATATAATAAACCTAGCAAACCCTATCCTAAGAAGAAAAGAATTGTCAAACAGGTATGGGTTAGGAAGGATCAAATATATAGAGTCACTAACCACAAAAGACCCAACTTAGCGTGGGTACCTAAAAGTTGTATTTGATTCTCTTGCAGGTATTAGTGAAAGAAAATAATCTATGGTATCTCGACAGTGGATGTTCGAGACACATGACTGGAAACAAGAATCTTTTTCTTTCACTAGAACCCTTCAACGGTGGCAAGGTCACCTTTGGAGACAATAAGAAGGGCAACATAATCGGTGTAGGTAAGATTGGTATATCTTCTTCTCATGCTATCAATAACGTATATCTGGTAGATGGCCTTAAGCATAATTTGCTAAGTATCTCTCAACTATGTGACAAAGGCAACAAAGTCGTTTTTCATTCAAATGTTTGTCGTATCATAGTTGAAGGAACTAGCAATGTTATCTTAGAAGGTCTACGTAAACGGAACGTGTATATGATTGATTTAAACAAAGTCACTACAAGTTCCCTTACGTGCATGAAAGTCACTGTGGATGATTCATGCTTGTGGCACAAGAGGTTTGCACACATCAGTCCAACGATTTTAAAGAAACTTAAGTCTTGGGATTTAGTTGAGGGTTTACCCTCAATCAAATTCGAACAAGAAAAGATGTGTGACTCATGTGCCCGTTGTAACCAAGTTAGATCTTCATTCAAACCGAAACGAGTAGTAAAGTAAAGCGTCCACTTGAGTTGGTACACATGGATCTATGTGGACCTATGAAAGTTAGAAGCCGCGGTGGATCAAGGTACGTATTCGTCCTAGTCGACGACTACTCCAGGTATGTATGGCCTATCTTTCTATTTACTAAAGATGAAACTTTCGATAAGTTTGTAGTACTAATGAAGTTCGCCCAAAACAAGTATGATAAAAAGTTAGTTTCCATTCGTACGGATCATGGCACCGAATTTGATAATCAAGCTTTTATAGAATATTGTAGGGAGAATGGTGTAGGACATAACTTTTCTGCACCACGAACCCCACAACAAAATGGTGTCGTGGAACGTATGAATAGAACTTTAGAGGACATGGCCCGCACTATGCTTTTGTGTAGTGGCCTTCCTAAGAGCTTTTGGGCAGAAGCCATAAGTACTGCATGCTATGTGCACAATAGAGCTATGATTAGACCTATTCTCAAAAAGACTCCCTATGAACTTTTAAGAGGGAGAAAACCCAATATAGCTCACCTTCGTTGCTTCGGGAGTAAATGTTTTGTCCATAATAATGGAAAAAGTAATTTAAGCAAATTTGATCCACGAAGTGACGAAGCTGTGTTTGTTGGCTATTCTAATCATAGTAAAGCTTTTAAAGTTTTTAATAAAAGAACTTTGTGCATACAAGAAAGTGTTCATGTTGTATTTGATGAAGATAATGTGCATGAACAAGTTGGACAGAATGAAGAAGAGGACATGAATGATCCAGACTTTCGTCTCTCCAGAGATGACGTACCAGAAAATATTGAAGAAGTTATTGAAGGAATCAATGATGAACTTGATAAATCCGCAAATGACCTTGAACAGAGAACTGAGACAATTGTTGATGATACGAATGTCTCTTCTCAAAACAAGGAAAAGGAAACTGAAGTTATAACTGATGATGCTATAACTTTGAACCAGAACCAAGATGGTGTAACTGAAGTTGTACCAACTTCAGCTATAACCCCAGAGTCCAACTCAGGGGGAACCAATCTTGATTCTGAATCATTTGAGGAAAGTGATAGTTCGTCAGATGATGATGAGCCTAGGAACTCTAAGAAATGGAAATATATGAGTTCTCATCCTATGGATAGTATCCTAGGAAGTTTGAATAAGGGAGTTCAAACGAGGCGAACATTAAATAACTTTTGTTCATTCTATTCATTTCTGTCTACCATAGAGCCTACCAACATCAAAGAAGCTCCTGCAGAATCCGACTGGATTATGGCTATGCAAGAGGAGCTTCAACAGTTCGAACGCAATAAAGTATGGCACCTTTTGCCACGACCTCCTAATCGAACTGTGATTGGTACTCGATGGGTATTTAGAAATAAATTGGATGATTCAGGAGTTATAGTTCGTAACAAGGCTCGATTGGTCGTTCAGGGTTATAATCAACAAGAAGGGATTGATTATGACGAGACATTTGCTCCAGTAGCAAGACTTGAAGCCATTCGCTTGCTCATCGCCTTCGCAGCTCACAAAGGAATGAAATTGTTCCAAATGGACGTTAAGACTGCATTTCTTAACGGTTATTTGGAAGAAGAGGTTTTTGTTGAACAACCTCCTGGATTTTTGAATAGCAAGTTTCAAAACCATGTTTTTAAACTCGATAAAGCTTTATATGGTTTGAAACAAGCGCCTAGGGCTTGGTACGACAGATTGTCAAAATTTTTATTACAAAACAATTTTAAGAGAGGATCTGTCGACAAAACCCTATTTCTAAAATCCGAGGGTTCTGATTTACTTGTTGCTCAAATTTATGTAGACGATATTATTTTTGGTTCTACTAACAATAAATTGTGCAAGTATTTTTCAGATCTTATGACCTCAGAATTTGAAATGAGCATGATGGGAGAATTGAAATTCTTCCTAGGATTGCAGATTCAACAAACCAAAGAAGGCATAAAGATTCACCAACAAAAATATGTCAAGGAGCTAATCAGAAAATTTGGTATGGAGAACGCTCATCCAATGGACACGCCTATGGTAACTGACAAAAAGTTGACCTTAGACGAAAATGGTAAGTCCGTAGATGAGACTACATATCGAGGTATGATTGGTTCTTTATTATATTTGACTGCAAGTAGACCTGACATTATGTTCAGCGTATGTGTCTGTGCTAGATTTCAATCATGTCCTAAAGAATCACATATGATTGCAGTTAAACGTATCTTGAGATATTTAATTGGTACATCTAATTTATATTTATGGTATCCACTTGAGTGCAATTTCGATCTAGTAGGATATTCAGACGCAGATTATGCGGGATGTTCGTTAGATAGAAAAAGTACCTCTGGATTTGCTACGTTTGTTGGACCTTGCATAATTACTTGGGGCTCAAAGAAGCAAAATTCGGTTGCATTATCTACTGCAGAAGCCGAATATATCGCTGCAGGACTGGTATGTTCTCAACTACTTTGGTTAAAGCAACAACTATGTGATTATGGTGTTAATGTTGGTTGTATGCCTGTTTTCTGTGATAATACGAGTGCTATTGTTATTTCTAAGAACCCAGCTCAGCATTCTCGTACTAAGCATATAGACATTAGACATCATTTTTTGCGTGACCATGTAGAAAAGGGCAACATTAAACTCGAATTTTGTAGTACTGATGTTCAATGGGCTGACATTTTAACAAAGGCGTTAGCGAGAAGACGTTTTGAGATTTTGCGGTTGGAAATTGGTTTAATCGGTAGCAATTAAATTCATCTTATTTATTTTGTGAACCTGCGTGACTGGCTAGATTAAGACGAAATTATATGACTGTGTCCGCATATTTCATTGCTAGTATATTTGTGCTTAATATAATATACTTTACGTGAGTATCTTGCATATTTAGTGTTTTATGGAAATTGAATTATGAACCACATATTTGCCAAAAACCTATTTTTTTCACTTTCCAAAATTGAGCCAAATTATACCCATGTATCCTATACTAGCCGAAATTCTCAAACAAAATCACCCAACCATATCTTCTTATTTACCAAATTCTATCCTTACCATATCCCCAAAATTAATTACCTAAGATTCCTTTTCCTACCCAAATTCAAAAAAAAAAAAAAAATTGTAAAAACCGTGGCTATGGGGAACACTAGCTCTACCCGTGACCATGTCGGTTTGGGTGTGAGTAGTGAGTTGAGGTCTTGGATGACGGGTGTTGATGATTGCCTAGCAAAATTTAGAGAGGAATGTTGTCGATATTCGATAAGAGATGTATAGGCAAAGGGATCGGATGAAATTCTTGGTGAGCCAAGGCGGGTCGTTGGTTAAGAGCGGGACGGAGATGCGTGAGGGGATGCGTACTATATATGATGCGACGGAGGCTCTTTCGTTGAAAGTCCGAAACTTTGACGTTTGCCTCACCGCTCAAGCTACACATGTGTCTTCATGCCTTGACCGTTTATCCACTCTTGAGTACCGCACTAGGCCTGGTTACAAAGCACCCTAGCCTTATCAACCTACCCATAATGCCTTACTTTTCTATCCTTGGTTGCTTGTTTCTTAAAACTACTAATCCTATTCGGCCCATTTTGGCTTATTTTGACATTGTTCTATTCGGCCCAATGGCACTTAACAATATCTTTTGTGGTTTGTAGTTTTAATTAACATTTGCACTTTATTTTGCTTGATATATATCGTGTTATATTGCGTATTTTGCATATCTATTTCTTGCCTTGACATGTGTTATTCTAGTCGTTTCATGTCTTTGTTCTTGTCTTTTCAATGATGCCAAGAGGGGGAAGAAATGATATGATTTGAGTCTTTGCTTAAGCTTGCTCCTTGTCAAGACTCGTTATCTCTTAAATTCTCTCAAGCTATAACTTTGGCTAAGTTGTTTTGTTCTTGCGATCAAAGTTGCTATAACTTTGGAGTGCTTTGTTGAGGGGGAACCATACTTAGTCACATTGTTAAGAAGAACTCTTGAGGAAATCATATGAGACTTGTCATCATCAAAAAGGGGGAATTTGTTGGACCAATTTCATAGTTTTGATAATGACATGTGTTTACGTAATAATATGTTTTACTCGATATATCATATGCATGTAATTGTGTGCTTTAGTCTTATTATAGCTAGCAACAATTATGAGAAGAAAGATCAAAGTTAGGCATAACTTTGATAAAGTCTGTAAGACAAAGTTATAACAACTTCAGTAATAACTTTGGAAGTGAACATGGAAGTTATAGCTAACCAGGCATAACTTTAAGGAAAATCGCTTCAAACAAGATCTACATCAAACTACACAAGACTCGAGATGGAGGGTCTTTGTGATCAAGATGAAGAGATGATTCGTATACTGAAGATCTTTGTGAAGATTAGATAGTATAGGTCGTCATTCGGTAACTATTCCATTCGAGAGATTTTAATGTTCAAAAGTTATAGCTTTAGCCTATGACTTTGGATGATAAATGTTGATGCATGATTTTGGAAATAAAATGTTTTTGAAATGTTTTCAAAAGTGAAAGAGTATTTTTATATTTATCAAAAGTTTTAATAGAGAATATATTTATGAGATTCTATTGGTTAGTAATACAACTTATGGGTTGTCATGTAACCTAGGGTTTCTAATATATTCTATCTCAATTTGTTGTTAACCTAATTAGCCCACCTAGGGTTGGAGCCATCTAGGGTTTCGTGTAAACCTATTTTGTGCCACCTAGGATTCGTGTCCTAGCGTTCCGTGGCTAGGTAATTCCGGCCCCCGAGGCTTGTTTCCCCTTGTCCTTAGTTTTACCTAATCTAGGATTCTACTATATCTTTACAACAATATTTTGAGATATCAAGATAAATATATTTCTATAAGATAAACCAAATAATATTTTGAGATAAAGATATTTCTAAAAGATAAGCAAATATTATTTTATGGAAAGATAAGTATCTTTATTAAATATTATACTAGGGTTTTAGATCTACTATAATTCTTCTACTATAAATACTCATTCACATATCAATTGTAAAACACGCGACATACACACGAAATACACTACATACACACGGCACAATTATTTTCTAGTGTTGATTTTCCAAAATCGTTTTAAAGCAAACCATTGAGCAAATATTTATTATTTTTAGAGTTTGTTTTTAAAAGAGTCGTGCATCAATTATTATCAATCGCTTGAGTGAAATACGTTATTGGATAATAGTACATCATTATAAGCTTACAATTCTTTAACGGGAATCTGTGTGAGTTATATTGTACTTTCTTATTAGCGTAAGATAGTATAGAGTATTTAGCGATACTCACCTTGAGTTATAATCATAGTGTTGATTATACGATTGGGTTGGTAATTTTTGTAATCCGTAGAAAGGTACTAAAAATTATTAATCGAGAATAGTGGACGTAGGTTTCAACGTGTGAAACTGAACCACTTCAAAAATCGTGTGCCTCTCTCTTATCTCTTTACTTTTCGTTATTTCGTTATTCGCGCTTACTTTGATTAATTAATTAGTTGATTTTAATTCATAAGATCAAATAATTAATTACATATCATATAAATCGAAAAAGTGGGGCTAGTTTTTAATACTCAATTCCCCCCCCCCCCCCTCTTTCGTATTAGATCAATAGACTCTACAAGTATGGTTCTCATTTCATTTCTATAAGCATTGCATTCATGATTCACTAAGATTTGATGCCTTTTTCACTTTGAATTACACCTCAAAATTAGCCCCTTCATACAAATTAAATGTTTCACAAAATAATAGCTACATATAATAACTGCCTACCTTTTGAGCTAGACTATGGTGTATGGGTGCTCTTTTGAAAAGATTTTGTTCCTTAATGACAAAGTGAATTTGGAGAACGAAAAATATTCAAGAAGTGATGTTCAAAAGAAAAGAAAAGAAAAGAAAGAAATAGAAAAAATCGGAAAAATCGGAAAAAAAAAATAGAAAAAGAAAGAAAAAAGAGAAAAGAAAATCGAAAAAGAAAGAAAAGAGAAATAATAAAAGAAGTTGTGAGTATCTCCTTGAAATGTCAAGTCAGTATTCAGAAGGAGTTTACCCTTGTGTTTCGTGTATAATAAGGGAAATTAACCGAAAGTTTGGTTTGAGTATTCATTTATCATTGGTCAGTTGCTAGCTCATTCTAACCTTCACATGACCATAACTGTTTGTCCACCTTTCACCCATTTCCCAAAGCCTTCTTCATTACTTTTTCGGCTTCTTTTCTATATGCATTGTGATCTTTGACTTGTGTTTTGAATTGTTTACCATATTAGACTGCGGACACATTTTCATGAGTCGTAGATAGGTGAGTGTCTCAAAAACATTTACACATAAAGAAATCACCTTTTACATGCAATGAGTGTTCGAGTGTGCCGTGAGAGTCCATTTGTCAAAAGATCATGCAAGAGCCGAAATTATATAGTGAAATTCTTTGTGCTACGCCGTTATGTAAATCTCAGCCATGTTTATGTATCATTCTTGCCCACGTTGTTTTTGGGTTATGATTCATTATGTTTTCAAAGCTTTATGTTGAGATTTGTTTCTTGATGGTGTAGTAGCCAATGCTTGCAACCTTGTCCTGGTATTGTTTGTTATATTTGCTTGAGGACAAGCAAAGGTTTAGCTTGGGTGAGTTTGATAAGGGAATATTTGTATGGTTTTAACCCCCATTGTAGCTTGGTTTTGTATGTCATTTGTGCTTTGTTAAGCCACTTTATGAGCTAACATCGTCTTCTAGGCGAATTCCTATGTTCTAACATGTTTTGTAGGGAAAGTGACGTTTCTACGCCCTGTTTCTATACTCCCGAGCATTTGCCTAGAACCCGACGATTTGAAGAAGTAAGCTTGACCAAGTGAAAGGCATTTCAAGAAGGTTCACTAATTCGAAAGAGAGAAGAAGCAAAGACAGTTTTGTAGTTGTCGGAAGATCAATCATTTAGGCGGAAGAATTCATCGCCTTACATCAAACCCTATCAACAAACCCGACTCAAGAGGTCAAGGGGGATGTTGGAAGTCAAGTCAAATCAAAGGAAGATGAAGAGTTAGTCAAAAGCTTCCAGAAGACAAAATACCCGATCGGGTTTGTGTATACCCGATCGGGGAAGTGTGCTGCTCTGCACAAAACGACGTCTTCTTCCTACTTTTGTCCTATGTGTTTAATGCCCGACCTCTTCTCCACGAAACCCTAATACTATAAATAGATGCTCTAGCCCCTCATATCAAATCATCCATCTTTTTATACTTCTCTTCTCTTCTCTTCATATACTTCTCTTTAGATTAGGAGGAGGGGGAACTAGCCTCCATTCTCTCATTTTCTTCTTCTTTAGTCTTTAGTTCTTAGTTTTATTTCTGTCCCTTAGTTTAGATTAATAAGGATTTCATCCTTTTAGTCTCCTTTGTGTGATTCAAGCGTTGCAATTCAAGGATCGTTTATTATATGCAAGGATTTTCTATTATTGTTATCATTGTCGACATATAGGTATTTCTATTTTATCCCTTGTTTAATGTTCTTACTGTTTTCCATTTGATTGTTATTTGCTTTACATATTGTCTTAGATTCATTTTATTACCGTTATAATTGTTTTTTCATTTCCTAGATTATCAATTAGCGTCGTTATTATCGCCATATAAAAAGTCAAAACCAAATAAACATGTCTATCCTAGTTTTCATTGTTAATATCATTTTAGACATAGATATAATCATGAGTGAGTAGTCATCCTTTCTAGGGTGTAGGGTAGCCATGTTAGATTGATTAAAAGATGTTAATTGGATAAAAGAAATTGTGCCTTTAAAACATTGTGTCTATGCATGTTTGGATTATAACAATAGTTAACGATTTTTAGCTAAAATCATTGACTAGTATGGAATTGTTTTCCAAGGTAGACATACGAGAATTGAATAGATAAAGCATGACATGGTAGATTAAGACCTAGTAAATCGCACTAAAATCCTGCTAGACCATCTGATCTATGATTGTAATGAACACACCATTCTTACGAACGCTCAATGAATTATTTGCATATCCTAAATCCAATTTCATCAATATATCAATCTACATGTGTGAACCTACTTCCCTAGATGCTTTTCATTACTTGCTTTATTGTTTTCATTTGTTTTTATTTTGTTTTCATTTATGCTTTATATTAATTTAGATATCAAAATCCCAAAACCCAGATATTCTTTAGATAAGACCAAATTGCGAGACAATTCACATTCCATAGGAAACACCTTCTCCCTGAGGATCGACCCCTACTTCCCTAATTACATTAATTTTTTATTAGCCTAGTCTGGGTAATTTATCTTTGTATTGGGCTTGCGACAGGCCTGATCACAATTATTAGTATTATTACTATATTATTACTATTACTATTGCTATTACTATTACTATTACTACTATTATTACTATTACTATTACTATTACTATTACTATTACTATTACTATTACTATTACTATTACTATTATTAAAAGATGCGCGCATCTTTCATTAATAGAAAAATGAAAAGTTTACATAAAATTGGTGGGACGTTGAGAGACAATTTGGGCCCCCACACCCTTAGCTACAGCAAAGCTAAGTCTAGTAAAAAATATAAGCAGCCACCCGAGCCCCTGCATCCTTAGATACCGAGAATTTCTGGATCCGCTTAATCAAGTCAACAACATCTAAACCCAGCTCCCCAATTGAAGAGAAAGAGAAGGGAAGGAAACCATAACCAGCACCCGCGCATAAAACCCCATACTTAGCACACTTTCGCTGAGCAGCATCAGCGACAACCCGTCCGGGCACAAAATCGACCAATCCTGTCTTAGTCAAAGGGGAAGACCCGGTCAAATCAACACATCCATCACGTCCTCTGTCCCACGAATAGAGCAGCAAATCCGCAGGACGAAGAGAGCCACCATGTACGTCAACTAAACCGATATCTACCTCCGTACCTGTAGAAATTCCAGACCTATAGCAAATGTCAAATAAGGGGTCACGGACGAAGTTATGCCGATGCTTAACACCCACAGTGTCAGTACAAGAAACAGCGTGGTCCCCATAAATATCATCAGAAAAAAACCCGAGAGCAAGCAGGACAAGGCCTAGATACCACGAATAACGGAATACCCAGTCGATACCCCAGCACACTACGGTAAGTCCTACCTTTCATAGTCTGACCCAACCCAGAGATAGGAACCGCACATAACTAATTAGAGGAGTGGGCACTCTGCTGAGACTTCCATAATGCAAGCTGGCGCGGTGTCAAAGAGAAAACAGATTCTGCAGTAGCCGCAATCCTCGCAAAATATATATCTGGCAGTTTCTTCATAAGTTTAGGGGTAGCGATTTCACTAGGATTACGTAAAAAGGCAGAACCTGTAGTCTCAGAGAACACCCGCAAGGCATCGTCGAAAGTAGGACTAGCATCCACAATACCAGAAGGTCGTAGTAGCTTAGCCTGCAAATCTGCAGACTGCAAACGGGACGCCATAAAAGCATAATGAAAAACATTCCCTGGCAGCATAAACACCGAGCCCACCCAGATGAAAAAGGAAAGTGGCAAGGCGCCACTGCCAATCCCCAAAACCAGACCCAGATGCGGTGACAATACATTCCAAGCTAGAACGAAGCGCTGCATCAAAACGAAGATGGACAGACCCAAAGACCCCCGGTGAACAAGTACGGAGGGTAAAGTAGAGCTTAGAAATACCAGTATAACCTCTAAGCAGAAGCAACTCACATTGCGGGTCCTCAATCCTAGCAACCAAATTCATAAGCTCGATCGTCTTAGTCACTCTCTTCGCCACAAGCTCACTGCCAAAACTAGGGCAAGTACAGACAGGCCGACCCAAAACAGAGACAATACGCAAAGGTCGGGCAATAAAAAGAGGAAAAAACATCAGGAAGTTGGCTCTAGGGATCCTCAGTAGGCCAACCTCAGTCTTAGCGACATTAAGATGGAGACCAAACTGAGGACCATCTGCCATAATCAAATCCAATACCTTCCCTACCTCCTAAGTATTCCCAACAATGGTGCCATCATCCAAGTACCAAGCTTGCAAAATCAAATCAAAAGAGTCACGTATCTTGCACACCAAGGGATGCAAAACCAAAGCGAAAAGCAAGGGCCCCAAAGGATCATCCTGCTGGACTCCCTGACAAGACCACAAACAATGTTCCCCATAATAAAGACGGGCAGGAGTAGAGTAACAGAACTCCACCCAACGGGAAAGAATCAGGCAACGACGATGAACTTCCAGAAGCAAGGTTACACGATCAACAAGGTTGAAAGCATTCTGGAAATCAACCAGCAACAAAGAAAGCCCCACATCACCACCACAAGCCTCAATGAACCGATTCAAGGCATGTAAGACAACCTCTCCTCCACCAGACACCCCAACCCCAAACTGAAGACCAGCAAAATAAGAACACAAAAAGGACCAACCAAACAAGCACCTACCTTAGAAACAAGACGTCTCCAGACGGTGTCAACAGCAATAGGACGAACACCACCACCAGGTTTAACAAGCGGCGTGAGCGTAGCGCTGGCAATGTAGTCACGAAGAGCATGTGGACATCTTTCCTCAAGAAAAAGATTGACCACCCTAATAATAGAAGCGATCAGATCATCAGAGATAGCCCCAACATCGCCACTCAAGCAGTCCATGAGGTGTTGGGCACGAAACTCATCCCTCCCACAAGAAGTGCCACGAGGGAAACTACGAATTATATCCAAAACCACAGCCGAAGAGGCAACAAGAGAATGATGATTCACAGGCAAAAGAGGTAAGGAAGGAGATGGGGCGACTGGGTGCTTCTCTCGCAAAGCCCCAAGAGTGGCATCAAAGTAGGGGGCTACGCTAGAGGAAGAAAGCACCCTAATAGCAACAGTATAGTGTACATCACAAATCTTCCGCCGACATTGGCGGAGGTTAAGCACACTCAAATCCAGGTCTTCCTCCACATAAAACGAAGGAGGATACTCTGCCAAACACTCCTGCAAAAGCTGCAAACCCCCTCCAGGCACCCCCCAAGCAAGAATAACCATGGTAATACTCTCCTCCTGACGCTGTCGCCTAATAGCAGTCCTACACTCAAGATTACTCCTCTGAACGAAGGTCTTAATCAGACAAAAGAGGCAACACAAGTAAATGAACCCAGCAGGAGAGGTCACTAGGAGAGGCAACCACATCATCCAAGACCCCCTTCAAAACCCGAGCAAACCCAAGACGACACTTAGGAGGAATAGATTTCGCGGTGGGAAGCCCCAGAGAAAATAAACGATCAAGCGAAGACACGAACCACTGAACAGACTCAACCCCATCATCAGGCGAAAGAACCGAGTGAGACGGAGATGGAGGTCTAGGGATACCGTGAATAATAAAGCTAACGATGCCATCACCACAATTTGGAGGCGCAACAAAATCACCTCGACCATACCGACACCTAGAGCGAAAGGTATGGGTTTTAAAGCACTCCCCACATAACCAAAGCCCCATTCGCTTCAAAGTAATCTCGGCATTAGAGAAAACCGTCAGACTATCAGTAAGAGTTTGACGCGTCAGACCTATAGCACCATCAATACAGTGTCGATCCTGAAAATGCTGTTGCCAGGCGACCTTAGTAAGGCCCCTACCATGACCATCCGGACACTCATGAATACTCGAAAAAGGACAATGAAAACGTACTAAAACGGGCATAATGAAAATGCACGCACAAGAAAAGTAAAGCAACACAAAACCCACCAAGACCACTATGGCCCATGCATGGTAAGATCTACAACAACAAAAAAACCCTAAAAAAAGAAAAATAAAACAAACCAGATCACCATGCCACGTCCAACGATGCAACCACCGAGCAAGGAGGCGCCACAAGCAGCACGTGCAGCCACCAGGCAAACCACGTGCACCACCAGCCACCACACGACAGTGATCCCCAACACCACAGGCGTTATAGAAGTCTTTGTCGTTGGTCGAACTCACCGCAACAGCAATCAACACCACCACAGCAACACCGATCACCAACACGATCCCCACAAGGCTGGTGGGCAACCTGATGATCGACGCAATGGAGACGACGACAACACAGCAGTAGGAACATCGACAAGCAGACCCTAATCCCCCGTATACGTGAACCTACAAACACACCACAACAGGGGGCGAAGCAGCCCCAGGCGAAGGCTGTCAAAGGCGGCGGCGCAACACCAAGGCAACACTAGGCGAAGGTGACCACAAGGCTGGTGAGCAACCAGTTGATCGACGCAATGGTCACGACGACGACGAAATAGGCATAAGCGAACCCTAATCCTCCGTTTACGCGAACCCACAAACATAAGCCACCACACAAGCCACCACAAGCCACCTCCGTTTACGTGAACAAGGTGTAGACGACCGAGCAAGGCGGGAGACAGCAAGGGGCGCACACTCCTCTCTCTCTCTGTCAATCTCACTCCCTCTCCTCTTTCTAACGCTCTCTTTTTCAAAATTATTATTGTTATTATTATTATTATTATTATTATTATTATTATTATTATTATTATTATTATTATTATATGCGCGCAGCTTTCATTAAGATAAAATAAAATGAAAAGTTTACAAGAAGTTGGTGGGGAGCCGAGAGACAATCTGAGCCCCCACCCCCTTAGCTACAGCAAAGCTAAGTCTAGTCAAAATATAAGCGGCCACCCGAGCCCCAGCATTCTGAGATACCGAGAATATTTGGATCTGCTTGAGGAAGTCAACAGCATCCGAGCCCAGCTCCCTAAGCGAAGAAAAAGAGAAGGGTAGAAAACCATAGCCAGCAGGCGCGCATAAATCCTCATACTTATCACATTTGCGCTGAGCAGCATCAGCGACAACCCGTCCCGGCACAAAATCGGACATCCCAGACTGAGTTAAGGGGGAAGACCCTGTCAAATCAACACACACATCACGTCCTCTGTCCCAGGAATAAAGTAGCAAATCTGAAAGACGAAGAGATCTGTCATGCCCGTCAACCAAACCGATATCAACCTGTTTGCCCGTAGAAATACCAGGCATATAGCAGATGTCGAATAAGGTGTCACGAACGAGGTTATGTCGATGCTTAACCCCCACAATACCAGTACAAGAAACAGCGTGGTCCCCATACACATCATCAGCAAAACCAGAGAACAAGCAGGACAAGACCTAGATACCGTGAATAACGGGACACCCAGTCGATACCCCAACATACTACGGTAAGTCCTCATGTTCATAGTCTGACCCAACCTAGAGATAGGAACCACACGCAACCAATCAGAGGAGTGGGCACCCTGCTGAGACTTCCACAACGCAAGCTGATGCGGTGTCAAAGAGAAAACAGATTATGAAAAAGCAGCAACCGTCGCGAAATATATATATGCCTATTTCTTCATAAGTTTAGGGGAAGCGATTTCACTAGGATCGCGTAAAAAATCAGAACATGTAACCTCCGAAAACACCCGCAAGGCATCGTCAAACGTAGGACCAGCATCTACAATACCAGAAGGCTGTAGGAGCGTAGCCTGCAAATCTGCAGACTGCAAACGGGAAACCAGAAAAGAATTGTGTAAAACATCCCTTACAGCATAAACACCAAGCCCACCCAAATGAAAAGGGATAGTGGCAAGACGCCACTGGCAATCCCCAAAACCATGGCCCAGACGCAGTGACAATACGTTCCAAGCTAGAACGAAGTGCTGCATCAAAGCGATGATAAACAGACCGAAAGACTCCCGGATGCAATTACGAAGAGAAAAATAGTGCTTAGAAATACCAGTACAAGCTTGAAGCAGAAGTAACTCGCATTGCGGGTCCTCAATCCTCGCGACTAAGTGCGTAAGCTCAATGGTCTTACTCACTCTCCTTGCCACAAGGTCACTGCCAAAAATAGGACAAATACTGACAGGTCCACCCAAAACAGAGACACCACGTAAGGGCCAAGCAATAGTAGGGGAGAAAACACCGAGAAGCCGACTCCGAGGATCCTCAATAGGCCAAAAGATCTCAGTCTTAGCCACATTAAGATGGAGACCAAAACGAGGCCCATCTACCATAATCAAATCCAAAATTGCCCCCCCATTCCCACCTCCAAAGTGTCCCCTACAATGGTTCCATCATCCAAATACCATGCCTGCATAGTAAGATCAAAGGAGTCCCGGATTTTGCACACTAAGGGATGCAAAACCAAAGTGAAAAGCAAAGGGCTAAGGGATCACCCTGCTGAACACCCTGACAAGACCACAAGCAATGCTCCCCATAATAAAGACGGGCAGGGCTAGAGTAACAAAACTCCACCCAACGGGAAAGAACCGGACAACGACGGCGGACTTCCTGTAACATAGTCACACGATCAACAAGGTTGAAAGCATTATGTAAATCAACTAGCAACATAGACAGTCCCACATCACCACCACGGGTCTCAATGAGCCGATTCAAGGCATGCAAGATAGCCTCTCCTCCACCGGACACCCCGACCCCAAACTGAAGGCCAATAAAATAAGCAGACAAAGAAGGACCAACCAGACAAGCATCAACCTTAGAGACAAGACGTCTCCAGAAAGTGGCAACATCGATAGAACAAACACCCCCGCCCGGTTTAACAAGCGGCGTGAGCGGAGCGCTAACAATGTACTCACCAAGGGCTACAGGGCACCGGCCCTCCAAAAAGGATTAACCACCCTAGTAACAGAAGCGATCAAATCATCAGAGACAGCCACAACAGCACCACTCAAACAGTGCATAAGGTGTTGGGCACGAAGCCCATCCCCCCCGCAAAAAGTGTCACGCGGGAAACCACGAATCATATCCAAAACCACCGCCGAAAAGGCAACAAGAGAATGATGATCCACTGGCAAATGAGCCAATGAAGGAGATGGGGTGACATGGTGCTTCTCTCGCAAAGCCCCAAGAATGGCACCAGAGTAGGGGGCGACGCCAGAGGAAGAAAGCACCCTAACAGCAGCAGTATAGTGACCATCACAAATCTTCCGCCGACATTGGCGGAGGTTAAGCTCACTCATATCCAGATCCTCTTCCACAAGGAACGAAGGAGGAGCCTCAGCCAAACACTCCTGCAAAAGCTGCAAACCCTCTCCAGGCACCCCCCAAGCGAGAATAGCCATGGTAATACTCTCCTCCTGACGTTGTCGCCTAACAGCAGTCATACACTCAAGATTACTCCTAGGAGCGAATGTCCTAAGCAGACAAAGAGGAAACTCAAGCATACGAACCCAGCAGGAGAGGTGACCAGGAGAGTCATTGTTATTATTATTATTATAATTATTATTTTTTTTTTTATTACAAGATGCGCACAGCTTTCATTAAAATAAAATGAAAAGTTTACATGAAGTTATTATAGTTATTGTTATTATTATTGCATTATCGCTGGTGTCACATATACAGTATTAGATTTACTAATTTAGTCAATAATTGACACGGGTATTACAGTATAATCACACAACCATATATCCATGCAAACATTGAAACGATAACCCTTACTTTATCCAACGACAATATCAAAGTGACCAACATACTTCTATCATTACACATCTATCGTAACTTCTTATGACACTTATTATCACTCTGTTAAGTATCACCATGGCCACAAAATTGACAAACAACCACACATAATCAAGTAGCCACAAGAAAACCACCAATGTGCGTGGTATAAATTTTGTCTTCTAAAAAAGAAATTAAGTCTATCCTAACATTCTCCCAATACCCTCCTTATTGCTTCTTTCTTATGCCTCCCAATATCCTCTTCATAGGAATGAAGTAGTATGCTCAATATTTTTTCTCTTTTCTTTTTCTTATTATCTTTTTCGTTTTTTCATTTTTCATTTTCATTTTAACTTTTTTTTACCTCTCTTGGTGGCATACAACTCGATTTTTCATTTTGCCCGGAACGCCTTTTTAGCCGGGTTTTCGTTCCATCCTCGACCATCTTTCTATTTTTGCCGAGGCGCCCACCCTTATGCGTTTTCAATTAACCGAGATTTTCATTTCCTTCTTTAATGTTTTTCAATTCAAAACTTATGAATCAATGACGATAAATTAGCTATATTACAATTTAACTCCTCCCCAAATTTAAATTCCACATTATTCTCAATGTGAAGGAGGGGCGATAAACCAACAACGTCAATCAAAGTTTTGGGAACCCGAGGCATCACCTTGGTCGAAGGTGCCTTGTTTCCATCTCCTTTCTCTGATCTCTCTTAAATTCATTTTTCTTCTTTGGCCGCAAAGGGTCTCTTGAGAAAACGGCGGGAAATTGCCATGTTGGCTTGGGTGGTCATGCAACAGAGAGCTTCGACCAAGCCATGGATCTCCACATGTGCCACCGCATCTTGATAAAAATATTTTAAATAAACATAGGGTTTAATGATGTTACCATTGGGCGGTCTTTCATCAACCATCCATTTCCATTGATCCATATTCCAAGCCTCGCCCCTTGTGTTTGTTGTCATGACATAACTTGGGATTAATGGTTGTACAACAGGACTGGTGGTGCCGCTTGGAGAGGGTCACCGACAAGGTGGGGCGCCACTGGCACGGCTGGTGGTGGTGCGGTTGTGGTAGAAATTAAAGTGGTTTGTGTTGGTGGTGGGGTTGTGGTAGAAAGTGGTTTGTGTTAGTGATGGAGGACATACGTGATGGATGTGGGAGATATTTGTTTGGAGAACTATCGATAATAAGGATTCCCTTCCGAATTTTTTTCTCAAAATGGGGTTGAAAACAAAACAAATTAACAAAATGGGTTATTTTTAAACTTATTACCCAAAATGGGTCCACGTCATCATCGAAGGTAGGCTCGGAGTCAAGTCGCTCCCCGCCTAAGCGACCATGACCTGGGTGACAAGTAAATAGAATTGATATAAGGATATCCGGTTTTGAATCAAGTCGCTCTGGGGGACAGCGGTCAACCTTCAAAATAGTTTTAAAAAAAATAAAAATAAGAAATGCACACTATCTGGAATCGATCCCGCGCGCTTCATTAGTAAAGCACCCACTCCAACCACCAAACCAAGCGTAATTCCGTGTACCCTAATGGCGCTTAGTTTTACTAAAGCCTTTTAATTCACGCTGCACGATTTAAATTTGATATTAGCATTAAATGTGTCATTAAATTCCAAAATGTTAGTTGGGCTTAGTGGTTAGTGTAGAATGAATTAAGGATTTGATCGCGTGTTCAATTCCCACTATTAACATTATCTTTCTTTCTTTTTCCCCAAAAATTGTTATAGTCGCTATGGGCCGTAGCGACTGTCTCAAATTTTTATTTTTTTAACTATTTACCAAATTACTAAGGTCGCTGGGGGGGAGCGATTGAACCTTAAGTCGCTCAGTCGCTAAGCGACTTATTCCATGGCACAAGTTTCGTGCACACCTATCCTACGTAGACCCATTTTGAGTAATTTCTTTCAAAGTCGCCCCAATTTGTTAAATTCTTTGTATTTGAAACCTATTTTTGAAAAAAAAAACTCTTCTCTTCCCCTCATAATTTACAGCGAAACATAAGACTATATTTGGGGTAATCTTTTTTTACCCTTCTCCCTTTCTTGATTTCATGCACTTTCCCTTGTGTGATTCAAACGCCTCATAAGTCCTAAATGCATAAAAGCGAACAAATACCAAATGTAAAAGATTTATTGAAGGCTGAAAAGTACTCCCTCCTATTCTACATAATACTTTCCCTCTTTTCTTATTTAATAAACTTTTATACTTACTTTAATCTTTTCACCCCACAATACTCATACTTTATCTTATTTTAATCATTTTACCCACTACAATACTTATTTTAATCACATCATCCCCACAATACCTTCCATCTCTCCAATCACCTCACTCTACTACAATATTTTACCTTATTTAATTAATCACCCTTAATTTTTATGTCATCCATGAAAGGGGAACGTTATCGCGAATAGGAGGGAGTACTATGTTAAATTGGACAATACAATATCAATATGCATAAATTTAAAATAAAGTTTAGTTATGGAAAATCAACAATTACCTCAAATTAATTTAGTAACTGAACATCCCACGTCCATAATAATGTTAGCATGATTCCCAAAGTGAGCTATAAGGTCTGGCCAATGGACTGCATTGAGTTGGTGGCCGCATGACAGCCAGAGCTGATGACACGGTTTCCTAATGGTATTAATGGTTTATCATTGCCTCTGATTGTATTAATGGTTTTAATGGTTTGTTGAGGAATTATCCCCTTGAGTCGTTTGCTAATATCTCTATTGAGTGTAGGGAACAAGTAAAGGACTCACCTCATTTGAAGATCGTTTTTGAGAAAATAACGGCCAACAAGGTTGCGGATGCAATTGCTAAGTTTTCGATCAATGAAAGTAGTCTGAGTAATGGATGCAATTGCTAGCACGCCACTTTCCCCCCAACCCGCCCGCTTGATGTATTCAAACTCCTATTTTCATGATTTATAATATGTTCCTTTTGTCCCAAAAATAATAGTCTAGCTTGACTTGAATCATCTATATTTTGCTAATGTCAGCATTATGGTGGTGTAGGCAGCAGTACTAATGGTGCAACCCTGCGAGTTATTGAATCTTCTTGGTTATACGTCTCCTCGAGTAGACGAATACAATCTATATCTTACCCACTCCTATGATAATAATTACAGTAAGATTGATCAGGGGAAGCCATACTTTTACAAGCTAGGTAGTACTCGGTACCAGTTATTGGAAGTTTGGAACCATGCATAGAGTTTAATGTGAACACAAATTCTTACTAGTAATGTATTTAGTTTAACGGTTTTTCTAACATGTGCATGTTAATAATCTTTAAATGGAAAGTTTAGCCATAAATATGGCTTTGGAATTTGAAAAAGTGTTTAATTATTTTAATTTTCCATGACATTTATTGTTAAACTTTCCATTTGAAGATTATTAAGGGAACATGTTAGAAAAACCGTTAGTTTAATACCTTTGTACGAGCAACATTTAGTGAAATTATCCATTTACTCGAGTAATTACATGGTAGCTTTGACGCTAAAAACCAAGATTTGAATTCGTTTCAAAATACAACAGTTTTAAGTGAGAGCAACTACCATGCGAATTTTACGTAAAGTTGTGTAAATTGATTGAAGCCAGTTGGCACAACCCAAAGAAGATATAGAATGCAACAATTACCCTCAGAACTCAGTACAATACAAACAAGTTTCCAATCAATCAACCAACTACTTGAATTAAACGCTTCCACTGCAACGAAATAAATACACATCACTCTTGAATTCTCCCAAAAAAAAATTAACCAGAACATTGAAATAAATGAAGGAAGTGCAAGTTATAATAAGTAGAGTAACAACCAACATAAATGAAGTCATAAATTTAACACTATAGGTAGTAACTAAGTAAAGCAGAAGTCAATGCCCGAACCAACACCCTTGCTGACCCGGTTACTCCGAACCAACCAGCCTACGGATCACGTATGGTGCGATCTTGACTTCCACCACCATCTTTCACTTTAATCTTCTATTTAATCGTACAAAGAGTTTTTTGTCTGACACCACCTAACGAACGACATTACCCATTTATTCACCCATAAACATCAACCTTAACCTTTTAATTCCCTCTCATACCCGTGTTAGAGCGAGGTACAAGTATTTACTTAGACACAGCGCTGTTAGGTTCCGAGAATGAGCCAACAGCGCTGTTATTAACTGTAGCAGGGCAAGCACTGACAACATTGTTGTTGTTGTTATTGTTAGTGCTTGCGCTGCTACAACCAGCAGGGCTGTTACCTAGGGCGACAACAATCTGCTGAACCACGCTGTTGATATGGTTATTGATGGCCGTCACACTTGAAAGGTTCAACTTTGCATTTGGAATTGTGCTGACTTGCACTTGAAGCCCTACAGTCAGAAGACACCCTGACCTAGAATGATTGCTCGCACCTTGGCCATCGACATTGGTAGGATCTAGAGCATTGTCAGACGGTCCAAGGGGGATTATAGAGAACCCCATTGGAAGGAGAGGAATACAAGACGGGTCTTCCCCGCTCATGACTAGCTGGATGTAGTCCACTTCCATGGTTGCATACACTACTAAACTGCCTGAGGGATCAGTGCAGCTCTCTTGCAACATTAGCTCTACATTTTGGGACGAATTACTTGCCACCTACAAAAAATCCAATCCAATTTAATATATTAGGTATAAAACATAAATATTATGTATTAAATCATTGTGTGACAATTGAATTTAATCTGAGGAGCAAATTTATGGCATTTTTAGTTGACAAATGTAAATATCATTATTAACTGAAAAGTAAATGAATTTAGAACTTTCAAAGGCTGACTTGTAGATTATAATTAATTGCACAAATACTATGAGCATATATATATGATTGATCTACCCCTTTCAATTATAATTTGATTTTCCGTGTGCCTTTAATTTTATCAGAATGTCCCAACTGTTGAAGAACAAAGAGTTATGAAACAATCTTAATGGCATTGAGCACAATTGTACTGTGTATAATTTAACATTTTGTTGTTCGACGCGTACTCTTTTAATGATATTGTGGAACTCTTCAACATCCTTCCATATCAAATATAATTTCTGAGTTAAGAAGTAAAGATTTCTTACATTAATACGATACAGCGAAATACAGTTCCCTGGATGAGATCCATTAGCAATATGAGCCACTTCATGTAGTGAACTGCCATTTGAAAGAGCTTCAATCTGTATTTGATAAGAATCAAGAACAAAATGAAGTCATTCACATTTTCTAATAACTAAAGAATAGCTTCATTTGTTGCTGAATGAACTATTAGTCTTGTAAGTGACGGTCTTACCTGAGATCTTCTATGTTCGTTCTTCAGAAGATCGAAAACCTGGTCGTGAGAAAAAGGCAGCCAGGTTGTAGAAACAGCGCTGAGAATCAATCCACAAGGTTGTCCTGGCTCCATGATTTTCCTAGTAGTAATTCTGACAGTATCCTCTGAGGATTCAGAAAGAGCAGTCCATGATTGTCCTCCTGAATTGCTAATATTTACGCAGAATGTCCTCATCATCCTTTGTGACAGTTTCATGAAATTCTTCCTTGCTTCTGGTGATTGTATTGCTGCAGTAATAACCCAATTATTAAGCAATAAAAAAAACCACGGCTTATGTCAAGTTATACAACAGTTAATTTTGTAGGCGAGTCTTGAGTAAGATGCAAGACCACCACAGTATTTGTATTTCTCAGTTAAATCGTAAATGGGTTGGTGTCCCTGTGCAACCGTCTTATATATGTTAATATGTACTCCGTAATTATGTTTACCTCCATGATCGGAGATGTTTCGAGCCATGAGACTAGCAACCCTCTCGCATTGCCTTTGTAGAACAGACAACCATCGCTTTGCTCCAAATGCCATACCATTACGAAAATACTGATCAAATATTTGATGAGTCGGTTTTTCATCTAGTATCTCACCATGTTCAATCCATGAAACCTGCATTCAGAAATGCAAAAAAAAAAAAAAAAATTGAGTCCGTGTCTATTATATGTTAGAACAACCTGTGACACAATGGTTGCATTGAGGTAAGACCGTGTCATACAAGAATCCTTGAAAGAAAATTTTGTACCTCCGAGTAACCATTAGGCCTGTCTAGAATGAGACAGCCTGAGGGACGTCTCCTGTAGCGAGGCATGCTTTGGGAGAGTTGAAGGCTACCATTGAAGCTATCCACAGGGAAATCAACGATGGCCCACATACCTTCCTCTACGTTCTGGTGGACATACCGAAGGAAATGAGTCTCTCGAGTTGGGACTAATGGTGAAAGCACTTGCAACTCCGCGTACATCTGCATATTAATTAGCTCAACTATTAGTCATGAACACAACATTATCATTGTGAAATGAAATCAAACAATGAAAGGGGATGATGAACAAACCAGATGAAGTGAACCACTTGGGTGACCGGAGACACCAGTGGCTAAAACCTGAATGGTCTTCGCTCGAGAGACAATGGAAGGGAACAGATCAACCCATTTGTTCTACGATCAAACAAAATAAATCGAAAACTTGTTAGCAAACTATCAAATTAGGGAAGAAATTTAATCATGTAGGAGATAATAAACTCATTAAATTACACTTACAGGATCAAGGAACGCATCTACTAAATTGATGCTGTTCATAATGACGAATGCTTTGTCTCTAGTCGCCTCAGTCTTGAATTCATTGAAATGTGACTTCAAGGGATCGACATTCCATGTAAACGTCCTTGAATACTCTTCCATATTAAGCACATCCATCGAATTATTACTAGAACGAAACCAAAGGGGCTCGTTGACATGGCACATTCTGAGCAACTCATCCATGGATGACATGCCAAGTTCCATAGCAAGGGGCCTCTCCTCGTCTAGGATAAGGCGGTTGTTATTATCAGGCAGCAAATGCGGGATGGGCATCATTTGAGTGCAAGGTGGCATTGGCTCGTGGAAATGCCGTGAGTAGATGCTCATGTCTAAGTCGAGGGAAGGTGGTGGAGACAGGAGATGAGGCGGTGGTGGTGGTCCTAGGGATTGAAGTTGTCGTCCACTGCATCGTGATGCAATGTTACACACTCGATCCAACTGTTGAGAAAGATTGAGCCAGAATTAGATGTTTTTCCATAATCATCAATACCGCCAGTATCAATTACTTACGGAAAGAGCATAGGGGTTAAGCGAATCTAGTCGCTAGCAATGGCTTAATAACAAAGTAACTAACGAAATAAAATTAGATTGCAATCAGGCATCTGAAACACAAAAACATCAAGGCAGAAAGCCAAGACTGTACTGTCGCCAAAGGTAAATGAAATCACGAAATCAGGAAATCAAAACCAAAAACAGGTACTGGTAACACAAAATTGATAATCAATCATAGCTTGAATTAGCATTCAAAAGGTACAATTCTCGACAGGTTTTCTATTATAGGCCATTACGGAAACAAGCGCTCTTTTTGTTTTTAAGACGATGATGATAAAAATGCATACCTCTTCTTTAAGCCTAACATTCTCAATACGAAGTTGATGCTCATCATATTCAACATCTCCAAGAATAGATCCGCCGCCACAACCAGGACAAACAAGACTCCTCAACACAGCTTGTAATCTATAGTTTTCATTCTTCAAGTTATCATTTTCCGCCCTCAGTATCACATTATCTGTTCTATCTTGTTGCGCCTACATACATTTTCGCAACACATTACAGACACAATTAAACTTATAATAACATTAAGATTAATCTAAGCTAACATAATTATTGAAGTAACTAGCTAACTTATTACAAAAGATGAAAAGAGAGAAAAAGAGCAAGAAAAGAAAGTGATATCTACATTAAATTGCACTGTATTGTCACTGCTACAATTGTTGGGACCTTAAACATGGGGAACATTTAAGCCTTCTCATTTTGTTACTTCACTTTCATTCTGGAATGACTGATTTACAGGTAAACTCATTTAATTCTCATTAATATTAAGTCCTTCTAATTCTTCTTTTTATTATAAATCTCCTCCTCACACCCATGTTCATCAAATCGATTCACATTCCCATGTCGACATTGTAATCCAAACAATAACAATATTAATAACCCGAGTGTACTGTATTATCATCAAAGGCTCCTGTCTATGGCGAAGTTATGAATCAAAGAGTACACATGATTAAATACGAAACCACCCTTTATTTTGTCCTATTCATTCTAGGGAATCGCGTTCGACTGTCAGGCTGTCACTGTACCACTTCCCAGCCCGTCTCTCTCACAGCTGGCCTAACATTTTGCCATCAATTCAATGGTGAAACACTTTAGCCTCTCATTAGGTATTCCGAAAACAGAAACCTTGACAATAACCTTTGAAACTCCGTCAATAATGTCACAATTCACAAACCATTGTAAATGGATATAAAATGCAATTACGTATCATTCGAAATTAATTTTTCGCCACATCATTTAAAACAAACTATGTTAAACAAAATTTATATTTTAAAATGAGATAACGCTATCAGATAACAATATTAACAATGATACCTTCATTTGGGTACGCCGATTTTGAAACCAAAACTTGACTTGACGAGGCTTTAACCCGAGGTCTTGACTCAACTTCATCCTTTGCTTATCATCAGGATGCGGGCATTCCCTAAACAACCTGCATAAACACAAAATAATATTGACATAATCATGAACAAATATTTTAATTGTTTTAGTAAAATACTAAAATGTATCTATTTAAAAACAAAATAAACCCTACGATTCCATTTCTTGGATCTGGCGAGAAGTGTGACGGTGGTAACGCTTCTTTTTATTCGGTTGTTGCGACGACGAAGGTTGAGCTTGATGGAGACTTGGATCGCCACCACTAAGACTATCAAGTTCATTACCGGAAAAACCGCCTTGTCCTTCTAAATTGAGCTCACTTCCTGACATGCTCTCTAACATGTCCTCCTTCCCTCTCTCTTCCTTAACCTAAAAAAAGAAACATAAAATCATACATTAATTAGAAAAAATAAAAACACACTAATTAATGTATGATTCGAAGAGAGAGGGAATGAGGAAAGTATTACATGGAGAGAAGACGAAGAAGAAAAAGGATGGAAAGCGGCCGGAAGTGAAGCCATGAAAGTGAATGCATTGACATTGTTGTTAGAGTTTCTCAATGGTGAAGAGAAAATAATATCTCCATTTTCACTACCATTATTACTACCACCACCTCCCATTGATGATGGTAATGCTACTTGACAATCACCATACATTCTTCTTCTTCTTTTTTCACCAAACACCAATGAAATCTACAAAAAAAAAACAATAATAAATAAGAATTATGGGATTATATTAGTTTTTAATGATTAGGGTTAGTATATATTTTTTGTGATCATCATGCATTTTGGTCCATGTCTACCATTCCATACCTTCCTACCTAGCTACCCTACCAAAATGCAAAAAATGTTGATCATGTCATATGATTTTAAAACAAGATTTAGGGGAAAAAGAAACATGACATGAACAAAAAAAAAGGGAATTAACTTCAGTAGATAATTAGACAGGTAGTGTGAGAAGTTGAGTAAATTATTGAATTTATGTCTCAAAAAAAAGACAAAATATATAAATGATGTAACAAGAAACACATAAACAATAAAACCAACCAAACTATTTGAAATTATTAACTTGTGTTTTTCTTTGTCATTGCCAAATTGCAAATAAAAACCAAAGTCAATAACTTTTTCCAAAACAAAAGAAAACAAGTTTTTTTTTTCTTTTTCCAACCAAATTATTTAATTCCCAATAAAATCATCCATGAAAACCACCAAAACAACATAAAACATTTAAAAGACACCCAAAAAAAAATCGATAACAAACAATACCTATTTTTGTGTTTGATTTTTTACCGTCTCTCTAAACTCGACCTTTTAAACCCGACTCCTAAAAATTTAAGCAACAAAAGACACTCACTACTTTATCTCTCTATATTCTACACTCACTCACCTTAAGTAGAGATATACATGAAGCTAGAGTGTTTTAATTTTGGTGGGTAGCTCATTTCTCAATTTTTCTTATTTTTATCATTAAATTAAATACCCTTTTATTTAAAAAAAAACAATTTATTTTTTTTTAATTTGGGGAGGTAATTTATTTCACTCTGACAAAAACCGATCAATGCCACTTATTCAGTCGTCTGTTTCGCAAGACGCGTGGCAGTATTTAATTGGATACAGTAATACCGTTTCACATTGCCCTTGTTTTTCTTCATCCCTTGTACAAAAGTCAAAATCTTTTCATCTCCCAATACAATCACGCGCGTGTGAACCACGAAATAATCTTAACCGTCGATTATTTAATCAGACGGTTAATAATCAGAAAGCGCGTGCGATTATTTTTGTTTAGGGTTTGCGGTTTTTAATGGTAATAGTAATAACGTACGGAGGTTTAAGTTTTAAGAGTCAAGGTCAAAGGGTCAACGAATATAGACCGTTGATTTGGGGGTTACGTAAAAAGATCTAACCGTTGTGATTTGTTAAGAGAGAAATTAGCAATTGTCAATGCTTTGGGCCCACATTTTTCCGAGGGTTGGGGCCTTGATTATAAAGATGATTTTGTGGTGTGGATGGAGAAATTGACGTTAAATGTTAATATTGTGTACTGCGAATAATTTGTTGTGGTTTAATATGATGGAATTATTACCATATATCCGCGTTTTTAGTTATTGTTCATTTTAAATTTTGTTATATAATAGTTTTGTCTGAAAGTTTTAAAATTGTCAGAATAGTAAGTTTATAAAAGTACCATAAATTGACGAGGTTCATAAATCACAGTTTTAAAAACATAAACTAGTTTTTGTTGCCCGTGAAATTCACAGAGCATTTTTATTTTACGGTATGTTAGACAATGTTAAGAAAATTTTTAAGAGAAAAGGTTGTTTGCACGTTGAATAATGTAATTTGTTCTTATCCATTGTAATGTACATGTACTCGTGCTTGAAATGCATTCTATTTATGCAGGAGGTATTTTGAGCTTCATTGGGTACAAATTACAATATTTCATTCAAATGAGAGTGAATGATATTAATTTTGTTGATTGTTTTTGATAAAAACTTTTTAAAGAGCAACAAATACAATATAGTTGTTATTATTATTATTTTATTGTGTCACATGTCGCTTAAATGACTCATTGTATTTTTTAATATTATATAATTATTATTTTTATTTATGTGAGAAATGATAGGACAATTTTTAAAAACATGACTTTGATTAATTGGAAATCCATGTTTTCCTTAGGATCTGGCTTAGGATCTTGCATTTAGTTTTATCGTTTCTCATTGTCCTTTACCTCTGCCACTATTATACAAACATTTATCTCTGAGTGTTCAACATCCATTACTATGTACTCACTTCCCTCTAAGACATAATACTACCAAAATGATATGGATTACATAAAAAATTAGCAAACTGAGATTAGCTACTTAATTTCAAATTTGTTTCATGCTAACTTAAAAATAATTTGTTGATCATTATTAATTCATTATTCTGTGATAATCTTGCTAAGTTCCACTCACTTGTGATGAGTAAAATACCAAACCCTTTACCTCTGCATCATTGGTCTAATGGCCTTTAAGTTCACAAGATTAAACTCTAACATCGTATACAAAAATGAAGAAAAATAAACTTAAACTAAGTCAGGTAGATTTTCAAACATCAAAGTTAAAAAACTGTAAAGTAAAATAATATAAACAAACCCAAACTTGTTGAAGTTGTTAAAATTTACTCAATGTCACCCTTTTACGCCTAGTTTAATTTCGGTTATTACTCACTTATATACAGGTATGATAAAATCTTTCACCTTTATGAACTACCCTAACTGTAACAAATATATGTAGGAAGTTAAGAAGTTTTCAGATAATTCCCAAAAATATCCTCATTCGTCTCATTCATTTATTTACTCTTTTTTTTGTGAGAAATAGTTTAAGCAAAGCTGTAAAGGTAACATATAATTGCAACGGATGAAGTATAGACAAACATATAAATCTCGATTCGGATCAATTTCAAACATATTTGGGACATTGAGTTTAAAAAAGGATCACTTTTTTTGGATGACTTTTGTAGGCAAAACACGTCATATCGGTTCATTCGGACGAAGCTACATTCAAATTCTACCTAGAGCCGAAACATCAATCTTTACCTATATTTTTAATCAAAATTATTGGTTCAACAAATAATTTGTCTTTTTTTCCTAAAAAACTTGCATGGGCCATGGCCTAGTCAGCCTTTACTTAGCTTCATCTCTAGGTTCATACGACATGGCACCTCTATGTAACACGAATCAAAATTTTCAGTCTTTCATGAATCACATGCCAAAGTATATCAGTATATCACCAAGGAACTGATGGACAAATATTTTGAAACTAACACATTCAAATGAGTTGTTAATAAATAAAGAAACAAAAATCATTCCAAATAGGCAAAAGATCCTCCGAGTTGCAACATAAGTTTTTTTACTTTGATGACATCAAGTATCCTGCAAGATTCAAAATCACTTCAACTTAGTATTTGAGTTTTATTAAACAATTTAAAAACCTTTATGATAGAACTTAACAATATTGTACCAAATAAAACAAATTCAGTGAAATCACATAAAAACGCAAATATATTCACATTAAACATAAGTAATCATTAAATCATACCGATCCTAATTTACATCAAGCTATCCCGAAATATGTCTTGGGACTTACATCGAGATAGGAGAGTCGAACTACAAAGACGAAAAAATGAAAATGACCAAAACAGTAGGTATAGGAATATAGGATGATATATATAAGTGGATGCTGCTACGTAAACAATTTCATAAGAAACAAATAAAAGTGGATGAATAAACATCCGGCGAAAGCCACTCACCTATGGCATTGTTAGAGGGAGAAGACGAGATATTTGGGTGCCCATTTCGAAGAATCTTATATAACCATATATTCTCAAATTTATTTACGGTGGGAAACTGAAAAAAGTATAAAGAGTTGAAGAGTTTTTTTTGTTAACTAATTACCTTTTAAATTTCTACAGAGTATTAAAGTAATAGTAATTATTATTTGATAAACATTAAGAGTGTTTAATGAAAAAAATAATTATTTGATAAACTTTAAGAGTGTTTAATGACAGAAATGTGAAGAGTTTAAAACTTTAAGACTTTAAGAATTGGCGCAACCCAACAGACATGAGAGTATCAACGGATGACAGTGTATGGCCTTCTTTTGTAATGCAATTTGAGAATATTTCTAGGAGGTGCTCTAGAGGATGCCACGTGGCATCAAATATATGCTCAATATACCCTTTTTATATTATTGTATAGAAGAGTTTAAGACTTTAAGACTTTAAGAATTGGCGCAACCCAACAGACATGAGAGTATCAACGGATGACAGTGTATGACCTTCTTTTGTAATGCAATTTGAGAATATTTCTAGGAGGTGCTCTAGAGGATGCCACGTGGCATCAAATATATGCTCAATATACCCTTTTTATATTATTGTATAGATGTATTATACGGGAATTAGTGTAAAATTATTCAGGAGTGTATACTAAACGGTTTTTCTAATATGCTAACTAATGGTACATGCTAAAAAATACTAAAATGAAAACTTAACGATAAATATAGCACTAGAAACTCAAAAAGCGCTTTATAATTGATTTTCCATGATATTTATTGTTAAAATCCCTTTAAATTTTCTAAACTTGTGCCTTTATACAGAGTAGCACATTTTAGATAAACCGATGACATTATTACTATAAATAAATACGAGTAAGACATATTTTAGAGATGAGTTCATACTAGTAATAATATACCCCCTCCATTGCGATTATTATTTTTATTTATTCTATTTTTTATTGTCTCTTTCATTTGTTTATCTTTTTTAACAAACATGTTTTTAATGGTAATTTCGTATTGTTCAGTTGTCATCAATTAACAATAAAACCAAATGGTCCCTTTCTTTTTCTTGATCTTTCATATGATTTAGACGAAGGATCGAGTACTCTCTCCCTTTGGTCATTTGATTTGATTTTTAAGCGTATAGCTCATTCATTGTTCACCTTTCTATAATATGAATGCTTCTATTGAGTAAGTTTATATATATATCACATCCATGATCCATTCTTGTCTACTAATTGTCTTCCAATATAATATGCTACAAATACTCCGTAGTTCTCTTTTCGTTGTTTTTTCTGCCAAAATTAAAGGTAAATAAATGATAGAAAAGAAGGGATACTATTTATGCTAGAATTGAATTAAAGAACTAAACAATAATTGTTAATTCACACTCAAACTATTTTAACGTCATTTTATTGTTTAAGCTTTTGTGACACTATAGAACCACTTAACTAGTCGAGAATTGAGATGAGTCTTATCATTAATTATATGATACTAAAAATTTTAATCTACATATTGAGACGAAGATATTGTGAACTAAATTACAAATTTGAATCTCCTCCGACTTTGTATCTATTTATTCATTTTGTAGTTGTATCTCACATAGTCACATATTAAAAAAAAATCCTATGATAAGTGGTTAGAAATGTAGAAATTTGGTACGCATTTATCATTTTATTTATTTTCTGGATTTATCATATGCATTTATCCAGTTTGGTGAAATGTTAGTTATTACTCCGCATTGTTTAAGAAAGATACGTATAGTAATCATGTCTCATCCAGTCTTCTTTAATTTGCGTAGGTGCAACGATGCAAATGTTTTAGGGCAACATAGTATTCTAACATGTTTAAGATAAATCAACTATCAACTATTTTTGCCCCTTTAAATCTCACTCAAATTTTATAATCAAAGACCTATAAAAGTATTAAGATTGTTAAGCTTCAAGCCTATATGAAACCTAAATGGACTTGATTTTGTGAATATATAATAGGGTGATGTCACAAGAGATTAATTAAACTTGTTTCGTGAACGTATACATTGGTTAACATACAAGATCAAGAAGACCGTGATAATACGAAGGAGATGAATTAAAGCCAATAACGTGTTGTCCTATTGTTTACAAGATCTTCGTCTTTAACCAATCTATATGTTAGGAATTCTTAAACTTCATTATGTTAAAAACTTATAATACTAACATATATCACTGTACACTAAAATAACAAATAATTATGTCTATACAAATCCAAAGACAGTAAACAAGAAATATATAACCTACATTTTTTTTTGTTATCATTAGGTTGTATGCATGTATTCCTACGACTGAAATCTACCAGACTACCAATATAACCTATATTAGAATAACAAATATTATTCCACCGTTCCGGTCACTTATTTACCTATTACTCGAAATCTATTTACTTATTCCGTGTTACTTATACATTTAAGGTGTCTTATTCATTTGTTTATATTTCTATATTAGAAAGGTATTTAATGGGTAATTTGATCATATAATTACACTTGTGATCATCCATTCTACAACCAAAAATGGCTCCTTTATCTGTCCTTGAACCTTTGTGGCAAAAATAAAGTTCAAAAAAATAAATTGAAACAAACGGCGTATGGAGTTCGAGTAATCTAAGCTTTTATTGAATACTCCTTAGCAAAATCTAGTATTCTAGCCTCATTTCCAACGTGGGGATTTTTAAAATTACGATAGATTGTGCAGTTTACAATGTAAGTTAGGTAATTTAATGAGAATAGTTCACATCAATCGCCCCTATTCTCATGTTAATCCAAAATATTGTTTAACTCGGCGAAAGCCTAACTACTACATCATTTAACTTGTACTGATCTCTTGGGAGAGGAAAATGTACAACCGATTTTCCTCCTTGTTGAACTATTTCACTTTAATGAGAAACAAAAACATCATTCATCTTCATTGCCTGACCTCTGTGAGTACTACCACACTGCTGAAATTTTGGTATCAGAGTCAGCGTAACGAAACATAGAAATACTCATTGTAGCTATTATCAAATAAACTACATAGCCTGAAGATCAAGAGAGCCTCTAATATTTAAGACGACATCAAATGTAATTTTGAAGAGAACTCCATATGCATGAAGATTAATCAATTCATACTCGGTAGTGAATTCTACTCCCTCTGTCCCAGTCAATTATTGTCCATTTATTTTGGCACAAAGATCAAAGAAAAAGTAGGAAAACATTTGTGGTTATACTTAATGGATGACAAGTAGACATTAGTATTATCAGAGGAGGGGTCAAATTACTCATTAGAAACCTTCTTAATATAGAAAGGATAACTATTGGCTGAGAAACCCAAAAAACAAATAAGATAACAATTAACCGAGATTGAGGAAGTATTTCGCAAATTTGCATTATGTATGTTTCTAATTAAAATGCCTATTTAGAATAGTGCGTGAGCTCTTTAAGAAAAGTTTAATGATAACTTGACTAGAATATTTATCCTTCACAAAATAACTAACTATATATGATGAACTTATGAATATATTGAATCATTACTCGCTAATTATTCCCACCATTTATAAACATCTAAATGTCAATAAACTCGTAGAATATAATGGTCATTCTTAATGAGTGTATGAATAGTGTAGTCCAATTTGATGTGGTTTTAATTATGACATAATTAGCCACTTATATTCTTCCACAAATGAACGAACTATACTAAAATTTCGAAGTAATTAAATCATTACCCACTTATATTATCGACCATTTAAGAAAAGTATTACTGTACAACAAACTTTTGAAATGAATGCAATCATCATATGTAATTTTAATTTCGACACAAATCAACTCTTTTAATTGCACAAATTATGTACTCCGTAACTAACTATTCCAATAATTAATCCAATTAAGTACAATAGCATGTTAGCTTGAATTGGCAATTTGGCGCACATACTACCATTGATACTCCAAAGTCCAAATAAAGGGAGTATCGTTAAGATCTTAATGCTCATTGTTTTCATTATTTAGAGCAATTGTACTTGTGAATGAAATAATCCCCCTGTAATTAAAAGAATAAGTCACTACCGATATTTTTCTGCGCAAATTTCTCAACTTGGATTTGGCCTTTATTAGTTATAATCATTCTTTAAATACATTTTGTACAAATTAGACACATAAATGGGTATCTCACAATTAGATTCCTTCAACAATGAATTGTGTGCATCATAAGAAATCTATATATATACCCATCTACAATAGGTGGGTAGCATTATAATTCAAAAATCACAAGAAATCTATATATATAATTAAAACAATAGAAATATATTTTTATACAATATATATTTAATAGTATTACCATTTATTTTCAATCATTTTTTTATTACAAAATTCTCCATCAAAATATATTCGAGAGGAACAAGGCTAATCTATTTGCTTTATTTAATTTGCTTTTTTCGATCATTTGTTGTAAGGTATTAAGGTATTATACATAAAATTATAATATCAAGAACCTATTAAAATAAGTTTATGATCTATTAAATGACAAGTTGTTTTTTTTTTTATCTAAGGTGTTATATATATAATTTATTTATTTGTAAGGTCTTACACATAAAAATTGGTTGTGACGAATTGCAATGAATTAAAATAAAATATTTTTTAATGCAAATTATAGGGTTATACGAACCATTATTTTAATGGTAATAGATGAGTTGCCTTTTACATATTGGAACCGTCTTTAATGATACGATCGTCTAATATTTTAAAATTGTCTCACGCAGTATTACCCATAACTAAGAACTAAAATCCTCTAAACAATAAGATCTAAAATACCGCACATTTGCACAGGATCTACACTAGTTAGTCATATTATACTCAAATACAGTATTAAGTATGAACATTAGAAAAACCGTTCCTTTAATACTATCTTTTTTATTTTTTGCCAAAACATTCCCAAATAAAAATTGCCGATTTCATGCAATCCTCTATATACCAAAAGAATAGGTGAAACTAGGAATTTTCCCACTTAAATCACTTCAACTACAAGTTGGTCCTAACATTTTTGTTTGTTTTATACAAAATAGTGTTAATCCCGTGCAAATGCACGGTTTATTACATTCTCTTATATAGAGAACATAACAATTAGAACTAACAATATTAGAACGTATATGCTCTTTCATGCACTGCACATGTTTTACTCTTTTATGGACTATTTTTCATAATTTTTCCATAACATATCATTACTCTTTAAAAAAAACTCTCTTTCTCTTTCACTCTTCCACTCAAAAATTAATCAAAACATTTAACAAATTCGTTAATTATGCATCCAAGTTGTCAATTGAATGAATTATGATTCTAATTTCCCTTACAAAAACAATTTTTGTATCAAAATATTTAAGATACAAATTCAATTAGCTTTAACTTGAAAGTCCATAGACCTTAATTAGACTCCTCTAATTAATTACCAAATTACTTTTTAATTTAGTTTATAATGATCTATGTAACATGCATGCAAATATAAAGACATTTATATAAGAGAAGAAATTTCCTCACATTGATATGGAAAATATAAGGGCACAACAAGAACTCCTTCTTGTTGTTCTTGAGCTATAAATATGGATGAACACAAACTATCTCCAAAGTAGAAGATCTCCTCTAAGTTGCACCAAGATTAACCCAAATAATCTACCCTTATTATTAACTAGATAATAAGATAGATATTATTCTACTAATATTATGACTATATTACTACACTAGTAATACTTAGTAAATATTAGTATTTGAGAGTTTATAGAGAGAAGATGAGTTTTGAGAGATGTATGATCAAATAAGCAAGAATGAAGTAGTAAAGGAATGAACAACAATTGTTCTCCTTTTATAGCCATGAGGGCCGGATATCAACACCACAAAATGGTGATTTTTTCTTCTTATTTTATTGCCATGCAAAGTGGTAATGTGTTGTAGTGAATAAAATGATTTCATGTTTACTATTCATGTCATAAGCATATGTTGCTTGTGAGTGTGAATAAGAACAACAATCATCACCAACAACTACACATCAACCGGCCATGTGAGCCTCAAATTGATCCATTTTGATTTTTGATATTTGTCTCACAAATACTTATTGATCATATGGTTAATTATCTTGTATAATTAAGTGTTAATTTGATCATATAACAATTATATGACTCAATTAAATAAATAATATGTACTTAACATTTTAAGTAATATTTTACCATTATATCAATATATAATGGGTCCCACAATGCATGGTTAATTTATTTTACAACTCCTTGTAAATATAATTAACTAATTACCTCTATCTCAAAACCTCAACTAATTTAGTAATTTAACGATTAATTACTAAGTTAAATCTTATTTAATCGTATTAAAATAAGATATAAATTTATTAGTCAATTATCGCATAATTGAAAAATAAGCTTAATCGAATTTGAGTTCTTAACTCAATTTCTAACAATTAACTCTCGTACATATCGAATATATGTAATGTACTAATTAACTGTATCGTATACAAATAATTAGTTACTATTTGGATTTCATCCTTTAGGTGTGACCGAAAGGGATCAGTTGATCACCGCCGTCAAACGACAATAACGTCAAACTCTAGTCAGCCAACCGTTATTGATTTACGTTAATCAACTGACTAATCATATATATAGTCAATAATTATCCCAATTATATTCCATAATAAGATTTATTATGTGGCGCACTATTGTGGAGGACACCTACTCCAACAATCTCCCACTTGTCTGACACAAGTGTGCGTCACCGATTCTCTTGTCTCTTTATCACATCTCCCACTCAACGCAAGGTGTCTTCCAGGTCGCACTTGCGATTGACAATATCTAGAGTGGTTTTCTCGATAGGGAGAGTAACTGTCTGACCGGAAAATCTACCATAGATCTCTTTCCGAGCGTGGCCACGCATTTACAGTAACTTCTCCTCGAGTGGCCTAAAGATGTTTTTACCCAACGTGGGTGGACAATTCCTGTTGATCCATAACTCTGTATGATGCAGATCACCATGATCCAGAAGAAGTCCATCGGCCTCCTTTTACGGCACGACCTAGAACATCAACCAAAACCAATCGGAAACTGCACCGACTCAGATAGATGGTCGCCAGTCAAAAGAATCGACTTATAGGAATAAGATAGAAGACCCTGCCACGACCAGGCATCAAATAATTGATTTAAGGGTCTCTACAATGTCACTGTCCGACAGAGTGTCATACAGTCTGTCTATGTAAACGACCAGTCATCTCCATGACCCCATGGTGCTGAACCAACCATCGATCGACTTACAATCTAGTCATTTCGAGACGTCACCTCATTGAGTGACTAGGGACAAAATACTAAGTTCGTCCTGTTCACTTGAATTGGGTTCAACCTTTCTTTCAACCAATTCGGATAAACAAAGTATTACAATTTAGTCAAACTAAATAAAGGAGTTTTTAATGAAACTCTAACAATGAATGCGATTATCAAATATTTGGAAAAATTGATACGCTATCAATAATTTCATATCTTATAATCTTTAGCAATTCAGGTACATATTTCAATCCCCATTGAAATGACATGACTATCATGTTCAGCCTGCAAAAAGCATGGCTAATGGATTAGCAATACTTGCATCTTTCCCATCATTCTGATTGCTATTTCTCTTTGTCTACGTAATCTCATATTACATAAAACTTTCTGAGTACGTGTCTAGGTTGGAATATAGACTTAGGACTCTTGGCCTAAAGGTAGCTCCCACTGTTTTACCAGTATAATGGGATAGGATATACAGCTATATGAACTATTTCTAGTCCCTCCAATACTGTCGAATCCAAGCTACTTTCATATGCATCATCATATGACGCAATGTACTTCATTTCCGTTGTTAAATCCGCAATAATAAACTGCCTGGAACACTTCCAGCGGATACATGACATTTATATCTGAAAATGTCACTCCTACTTGGAACCTTTCCAATAGTATTTTCTGTTTGGAACTCTTCCAACAGATAAATCTTCTATAAAACACAGCCAACTCGTGATTTCAAATCACTTTGATCAGTTTGGAAATTGAAGTCTGTGTAACCCTTACACGCAACTCATTTTAAACTCCAAACACATGGAACATATCTTTTAGTCCTTCGCAAGTACTAAGGATGTTCTTTATTGCTATCAAGTGACTCTCACTTGGATTTGATTGCAAATGTTTCGTCATACTCAAAGCATGCGAAATGTCGGATTGAGTATACATCACAGCGTATATAATTGATCCCGCAGCGGAAGCAAAAGGACTCAATTATGATGTGTTCAACTTCCTTGAACTAGTCAAAGATCTTATCAATATAAAAATTTTGACTCAATGCTAATATCCTTTTAGATTTATCTCCATAAATCCAGATATCTAAAAGATGTATTCTACTTTTCCAAAATCTTTCATCATCTAAAATGATCAATATTTCTCCACATATAAGACTGATGCACACCACATTACTCCCACTAAACTTCATGTATAAACATAATTCCTCGAGATATCGAGAAATATTTTGCAACATGATTGACACACTAATTCCAACTTTTTTGTGCTTACTTAAGACATACTCTTAAGCTTGCAAATTAATTTAGGATAATTAGGATCTACGAACCCACAGGTGAATATAAAATATACTACCTCTTCTATAATTGTATTCGAGAAGGTGGTTCTTGAGGTCCAATTGACATCATACTTTTATGATATGCTGTAATCGCTAAGTATATTCGAATGGATCAAAAAATTAAGGTTGGTGCAAAACTCTTTGCCTACCAATTTATCTTTGAAAACATTTTAATGTTCATCCATGCAAATTTCGATCTTAAAATCAATTTACATTGAAGAGGTCGTACTTCTTCAAGTAAAATTTACCAGGTCACATACCTGACCATCATGCATGGAGTCCATTACGAATCGTATGACTCTAAGCCATATCAAGAAGTTGGGACTAAAACAGTCTTTTATAAGTCACATATTTCATCACTATTAAGGAGTGATAAAATTCCACCTGTCCTCCTAGGTTCCGAAGAAACAACTACTGAACAAGCAATGAGGATACTTTTTTTCGGACCATATTGCGCAGTTTGTGCTCTTGAACACATTTTCTCCCACTCTGTCTTATCAAGAAATAATCGTATTTTTTTATTGAAAGACAGCACGAGTCACAAACGCTTTGTTCTCGTGGTCAATGTGGGATTATTGAGCACTTGTTTCATTCAAATAACTTATAAATTAGGTACGCTACCTACCCATATCGTATATGGAATAAAATCAGACTGTTTGAAATGTGTATTAATATGGTGAGATAAGAAATAGCAGACAAAAAAATTAAGATCCCAAGGTTAGTCAAATGGCTCATTTTGACTTGATAAAGACAAAACCATATCTTATAAGGTTTTGTTTCTCTATTCAACAACACCTTATCTAATAATGTGTGTTAGAGAAGTTAACTTGTGAAACCATTTCACAATACTTTTGGTGAAAATCAAAGTCAATACTTAGATATTTATATTTACGATTTAGTCGTAAGTCCTTGATCTAATGCTCTAGTGGTTAACTACTTCTCATTGAAGCTCTTTGAACTTTTCAAAGATTTCTCTTAGCACCTCATTAAGTAGAATCAAACATAATATCTACTTAAATCGTCGGTAAATCAAGTGAAGTAATCATTACCATCTCTGGTTATGTTGGTTATTGGACCACACGTATTCTTATGTAATGGGGCCAATAATTTACTAGTTCGATTTCCTTTTCATCAAAAGGGCACGAATCATCTTGCCTTGAATACAAGATTCGCACACACCATAAGATTCAAAATCAGATGGGTTAGGGATAGTTGTTAATACTAGCCTCTTAATGTGCTACACAATCCATAATTAAGATTAGACATAGGGTCACCAATTTTGAGCCTCTACAATCTATATGACAAGTAATTATTACTAGTTTAGATCAAGAATATATTTACCTTTGATTGGTATGGGATAACCATTGACCAAGTATAGGCATATTAAGATACAACGTTTGTTCTATTCACAAAAAGTGAAACACTTGTGTCGTACACAAAAGTGGATACTATATTCTTTATTTAGAGGTTATGTACATAATAACGTTAATTAAAGTATACCTCTAAATCCGAAACTAGTGATCACATTATAACTTTTATATGTCTCTATAGAAATAAAACTACAATAGTTATATTTCCCTTGTAGGTCGACATTTAATTATGGTTAGTCGTCGCACGAATCATTATTATATGCATTGAATACATTGATGAAAACCATAATAGGTATCTAATACCCAAAAACTGCATTTAGCAAAATAAATGTCGATCATATAGATTTTATGGGTGAAAAAATACACCCTATTTCTAACTCTTTAGAAACTTTGGGAAGATTCTTTTCTTGTGCCCTACACTGTAAAATAGAATCGTCAAAAGTTGGGTTCGACACCTTGCTTGGGTTTTGACTTTACTATTCAAAATAGTCTTGCCTTTATCCCTTGCCTTGTGTCAAAGTCGAGCCAACCTACTCTTGAACCTCGTCTTAACAATTAAGAATATAAACATCATTCTTAGTGCTCCCACTCTCTTTCATGAATCTCTATTTAGACAAGTATATTGGAATTATTGTGAAGACTATTCTTCATTTCATTCATGGTTTTACCTTCAAAAGGATAAACCTTTCATGAAGTGATTACGGTATATGGTTGTTCACGATTTTAAATAAATCGATTAACCTAGTCGTCCCAACTGATTTGGCCTCCTTTGTGGTAAGCCTCGATAAGGAGCATAATGACGACATACCAAAATACAAATATTTTCTTTGGAGCGGGAAAAATGATGTACTATTGTTATGAAAAGACGTCACTAAAAATCAAAACGTTTTTGACTAAGTGTGACTTATTCATTTACTCTTCATAAGAGACATTTGCAATGGTGAATATGAGGATCAAAAGATACAATTCATTTTGTCTTGAGCTATGGTGGTATAAACGGAGATTGCAATCAAAATGCTACCGTATAAAATAATGGAAACCTTTTCCACGATTGAACGGATTTTTAAGTTCATAGAAGAAAAATAATTGTCATTGCGCGAATAAAAATAAATATCAACGGAAAATAAACATTCATTGCTTATATATATTTTACTTGTAAAAACAATTTTAAACAAGTCACTCATATAATGACCCCTCACTAAATTATATAAGTGATTCCAAGACCCATATTTAGACAAAAATAGTCATCGCATGCTACCTTTATCTAAAAATGGTAAGTCAATACTTGACTAATTCTACACTTAGAACTCTTGTTTGACGGATTTCAACTAAATCCATCTCCTAGTCCCAAGATAACGCTTATCTCGTTGAGTCCAATCCAATTTTGGCTTGTGATCGCATCACCCTACTTACCCGAGATAAAAAGGGACCCACGAGCGTGGTAGCCCTAATGAACACGGGGTTCATAGGTGTTACTAATTGGTAAGGCTAAATCTCAATTTTTAAGTTATGTGAGAGGTCTTGTCAATTTTGTTATTAATTCCCTATAAGCGAACTAAGTCGGTGAATTGTGAATAACGTTGAATTGACAATAACGGTAAATAAAATGCATGTGTGACGATTTTGGCATGAGCGAAAATAAAGCAAGCAATCAAGCAACAATAAAATCCTAGTATGGCCACCTAGCTAATCAAAATTAACTAGATAGTTACAAATTCGGAAACCAACTCCTTGGTCCCTTGCCTCTTCACTTGGAACACCTTCCAAAATGGCACCGTCTTGAGGGAGTCACCGGTCTTCATAAAAATAATTACAAATATACAAATATACAAATTCCTATTATACATTTATTCTATAAAATGAAATTATTAAATTATACAAACCGGCGATACGAGATCGCAATAAAATTACAACCAAACCGTTATTCCCTTACATTACGGGTAATAACGATAAAAATAACTAGGTCATACTAGGTACAAAATTTGCATAAATTATTAAATAAATGACATTCATTCATTCAACATAAATAAATAAATTGCTGCAAAATTCATGCCAAAATCGTCCTAGTTCAATTCATGCTCATTGTAGCTCGATTTCTTCCGGGATTTATTGATTTTTAACCATTAAAAATCACTATCAACAACATTTAAATCGCATTTAAATTCAAACTAATTAACTAAACTGTTTTAGAACTCAAAATTAGTCACTACTAATTTTGTTGGTCATTAATTAGATCGATTTGATTTCATTTGCTAAATATTACGGTTTAATCATAACAATTATGAAATAAAACCAAAATAAAATATAAACATCATAAAATTTGAAACCAAAAATTTTGTACATTCTGGAACAATTCCAGGAACTATAAAAATAAAAAATATTTGCTCAAAAAATTTAAATTAATTTTATGAACAAATAGCTTTGTATTTAATGGTTTTATCAAATAAAAACATTAGATATAGTAAAACAGTGAAACAAATTATGAAATTTCACCAAGAGTATCAACATCAGAATGTAAAATGTAAAAAAAATTTTCAAGACCATAAATGGACGTTTCAATTTTATGAACATTATAATCTCATATTATCGACTTTTATCGTATAAAAATCAATAAACATGCAATACATAAGTAAAAGTCACGACATTTTACATAAAATATGTAAGAAATGCATGTGAGATCATATTAAAATTTCATGGCCAGAATCAACATGAAACTATTTTTAGTTAACTTTTAACTCATAAAATGCATGTTAACTCGGTTTAAACGCCAAAAATCAAAATAAATAGCAAATTAATCCCTAAAATCACGAATTTGACCACAAACTTTTTGAGGTCAGTAGGTATACATGCACCAAAAATTTCGTAGAATCGTATTTTAACTCAAAATCTTTGATTTATTAGTTATCTTATAACTTTAACAAAAATGTCCAAAATGAACATGCATGCTACAAGCTAGCTCTGATACCAATTGAAAGTCCATAGACCTTAATTAGACTCCTCTAATTAGTTACTAAATTACTTGTTAATTTAGTATTTAATGATCTATGTAACATGCATGCAAATATAAAGACATTTATATAAAAGAAGAAATTTCCTCACATTGATATGGAAAATATATGGGCACAACAAGAACTCCTTCTTGTTGTTCTTGAGCTATAAATATGGATGAACACAAACTATCTCCAAAGTAGAAGATCTCCTCTAAGTTGCACCAAGATTAACCCAAATAATCTACCCTTATTATTAACTAGATAATAAGATAGATATTATTCTACTAATATTATGACTATATTACTACACTAGTAATACTTAGTAAATATTAGTATTTGAGAGTTTATAGAGAGAAGATGAGTTTTGAGAGATGTATGATCAAATAAGCAAGAATGAAGTAGTAAAGGAATGGACAACAATTGTTCTCCTTTTATAGCCATGAGGGCCGGATATCAACACCACAAAATGGTGATTTTTTCTTCTTATTTTATTGCCATGCAAAGTGGTAATGTGTTGTAGTGAATAAAATGATTTCATGTTTACTATTCATGTCATAAGCATATGTTGCTTGTGAGTGTGAATAAGAACAACAATCATCACCAACAACTACACATCAACCGGCCATGTGAGCCTCAAATTAATCCATTTTGATTTTTGATATTTGTCTCACAAATACTTATTGATCATATGGTTAATTATCTTGTATAATTAAGTGTTAATTTGATCATATAACAATTATATGACTCAATTAAATAAATAATATGTACTTAACATTTTAAGTAATATTTTACCCTTATATCAATATATAATGGGTCCCACAATGCATGGTTAATTTATTTTACAACTCCTTGTAAATATAATTAACTAATTACCTCTATCTCAAAACCTCAACTAATTTAGTAATTTAACGATTAATTACGAAGTTAAATCTTATTTAATCGTATTAAAATAAGATATAAATTTATTAGTCAATTATCGCATAATTGAAAATAAGTTTAATCGAATTTGAGTTCTTAACTCAATTTCTAATAATTAACTCTCGTACATATCGGATATATGTAATGTACTAATTAACTGTATCGTATACAAATAATTAGTTACTATTTGGATTTCATCCTTTAGGTGTGACCGAAAGGGATCAGTTGATCACCGCCGTCAAACGACAATTACGTCAAACTCTAGTCAGCCAACCGTTATTGATTTACGTTAATCAACTGACTAATCATATATATAGTCAATAATTATCCCAATTATATTCCATAATAAGATTTATTATGTGGCGCACTATTGTGGAGGACACCTACTCCAACATAACTTTGATAATTAGGGTTTTATAAGGGATGGAAGTTGGGTGGTGGTTAAGGTGGGTGCAGTTGGTCGCATAGGAGGTGATAAGGGTAAAGTCGCGTCACCTTAATCAAAGTAATCCTAATTCACTACGAACTAATAGTCAGCGGTAAGTAAGGTATCGAATCCACAGGAAGGCGGTAGTATTCTAATCTGTTAAACTAGGTTCGTCTCTTTAGTAACAATTTCGGGGTTTGAGATTTATGTTTCTAAACTAATAGCAAACAATTAACAATAAAAGGTTGAAAACAATAAGATTAAAATTCTAGGGTCTCAGGTTCACTAGGATTATTGTTCAGGGGTAAGGATGTAGTCAACTATCATGCAATAAAGTTATCTAAGGTCACAAGATCGGTCGATTCAATTATGCCCTTTAGATCTACAATTTAACATGCGATCGCTATCATTAAACGAGTTCTATTCAATTATCGTAGCCTATCTTAGTCTTAACCCGGTCAGTGCTAATCCTAATTCGCGAGACTAGTTAATTAATCCTGGCCAGTAATTAAACAACTAGAATTAAAACGATAATCAAACGATAACCATGCAATTGCAATTCAATTAATTAGTCTACCCCTTCTAACAATCCTAGATCCCCTTTCAACCCTAGAAAGGAATTTACCTACTCACAACGATATTAACAACAACGGTAATAAATAAAGTAAAAATGATTAACAATAATGAAAGGATTAACAAAGAATAATTAAAGAACTAGAAGTACTAATTGAATAACGAAGAAAGATTGAAGAATACCGATTACAAGCTTGAACAAAAAAAACAATAATCTTGATGATAAAATCCAAAGGCAAAGCAAACTAATTTAGGTTTCTAATATTAAAGCATACCTAATTATGAAAGACGAGCTTTCCTTTTATAATAAAATCTAATTAACTAGGTTAAACTAGTTTAGGAAAATACGAAAGCCGTCAAAAAAGTAGGCTGCTCGATCGAGCAAAATGAATCTGCTCGATCGAGCATGACATCAGCACGACTCGATTAAGCAAGGCAGTGTTGCTCGATCGAGCATCCCTCAAAATGGCATGTTTCTTCGTTTTTTCTTCATTACTTCTTTACCGCTCTCGATTCCCGTGCCTAACCTTCTAGGATCTGACTCCCCATGCTTCATATCTACTCAAAAAGCTCCAAATGCATCAAATCTGCATAAAAACATAATAGAAGCGGCATAATCGATATTCTAGCTAAATTAGCATAGAAATAAGCAAGGAAAGACGGTAAATCGAGTTATATGTAACTAAGGGAAGCATAAAATATGTGTATAAATAGTGATCATCAAACTCCCCCAAACCAATCATTTGCTTGTCCCTAAGCAAAGCACTCATGTGACACCCTCAAATTTCAGAAAGAAAAAAAAAAATTTAAATACATACTGAAGGTGTCCGAAATAAAAAGGTCATTACAAAACGAAATAATATTATACAAAAGAAATATACAAGACGGGAGACATATCTCCCGTATAAATACGGAAATAAAAGAGTGTATAATAATATACAATCTAAGAACCGAATATAGGTCCAAGGTAAATACTTCGCTCGCTAGCTCGTCAATGTACCCAATGTATGCATCACCACCTGTTCGACCGCATTAAATATAAACACGGAAGCCACAGTCAGTGGGGAGTAACTCCGAGTTCTCCCAGCCACGAAATGTCGAGTTTAATGAAACATGAATAACATAAAAGCAATGTATATGGAAAATACAAAACTTAAACATATATGATATGCTTTTCATGTTATGAAACAGATAACTAACAAATAACCTAGCATGTGAAAGCTATCATGTGAAACCGATAATAAACTATAACTCGAGGTAGGGAAGCTGGTATGCTAGCTCAGAGGTTCCTCTCAGAAACATGGCCGTGATACACTCAAACCCTAATCAACACGTAATCATGTGAATCAGTTAACAATCGGTAATCCAAACTCTATCAATCCTTAGCCGGCTTGCATCTCACCTTCTAGAACTCATAGAATCATACAAACATGAAAGACCAATACTTCTACAAACAGGCATAAGTTCTTAGTGCAGTCAATAGTCGACTTCTGTAACTCGAGGCTATACCACAAGGTAGGAAAACATCCTAGTCCTAGACTGATCAGACCTAGCGACAACAGCTATTCCATTCCCCGTCCCATGACATAACCGTCTATGAGAAACTCTACTAGGCGACCCCCTAAGCAGAGATGGCTAGTACTTAAGCTGGCTCCCTTCCCAAAACGGATCAGGCAGCCATGCCCCGACTTGGATATAAACCCACCAAGCCGGGACACAAAAGCTATTAACCATGAACTATATACTCGTTAAAGATAGTACGGCCTATCAATGTCATGGTCCAAGCTACTCATTTAGAATTAGAATGGTCAAGACGCCATATACTCATAATTCTCTATGGGTACTTAGTCAACACGACACCAACCATATAATCAAACAGTCACGGGAAAAACATCCTATCATGTGACTAATTGCAGATAAATAATAATCAAGTATCATATCGCCTTATATCTACTAAGGCTAATTCAATAATTAAATAAAATCTTACATGAAGACAAATCCCCGACCCGAGTCCCGCGACGGGTCATCAGTCAAAACGGGGCTGACTAGATCTTAGTTTGACCAAACCCGTTGATCAAACCGGCTAGAAACAGAGTCTTTAATCACATAGAACATAAAATCAACATATTCATTACATGTTATTTTAATAAAGCTTCTAACATGTGAATTATTAAATCTTACGTAAAACCCCGCTTGACTTAAAGGATATCAAAATAAACTACGATCTCGTCTTATAATTTCTAACATGTGAGAAATAATAATTTTATGAAAAACCTTTTTAATTAAATATTTTACTTATTAATATTTCCCACTTGCTAATATTACAAAACACGATAAAAATGACGATAACTCAAAAACCGTCACAAGTCCCAAAGTGGGACCCACGGGCTGAGTTGGGCCGGACCCCACATGGGCCTGAATGGGCCCACGGCCTAATTGGGCTGTTTTGGGCAGATTTTACACTTTTTACAAAAACCGTTTCCTAATATTTCCCGCATGCTTTAACATAAGTAAAACCCGTCAAAACAACAACATAACAATCAAACATCGACACAACCCAAAGACCAAAACCCGGACCCACCTTGACCAACCCAGACCGGGTCTGAACCGGCCTGGACCGGTCTGGTTTGGTCCGGTTTGGCTGCCTTTCCTCACGGTTCAATCACCACAACCAACACCCAATTTTTCCAACATGTTTTATTTATCAAACAACCATTTTAACATCCATCCATACAAAATTCATGATTATGAACAAACCATAAAAATATGCCAAGAACACTAACTTATTATAAATTCATACAACCTAATAAAAACAACTACTTATCATATTACTACTAAAAATCCTTAAATCATAAAAACATGAACCATAAACAAAGATGAACCAAAATCAAAAGAAACTAAACTAAAGGCTATGTTACTAACTAAAATCATAATTTAACCATAACATGAACCAAAAACTAAAGCTATGTGACATTATTTCGTCGAGTAAAACGGAATTGTTACCTTAGCTAGCAAAACAATTAGCACCAAAATAATAAGAAGTATATATAATAAGAACCCTTCTACTAATCTTCACCCAAAATATACGAGTCTCCAAACTCGTCTTCAAAATCTTCCCCTATAAGAAATGACAAGAAAAACATTATTAGAACTTAAAATATAAATTTCCATAATTAAAGTGTTGAAAACGATTTTGTCGGAATTGAAATAAAACCGTACGTGAAGATGGGGAGCGAAGAGGAGAGTCTAGAAATATAAGTTAGGACGGATTTAATTAAGAAATGAAGATTTTATGAAGGTTTTGCTCAAGAACGATGATGAACAATTGAAGAACACGAAGAACAAATGAAGAACGATTAAAGAAAGTGATATTTTGATCTTTATTTGATTTGTTGAAAAATGAAAAGTTGTTAGTGAGTAAGAGTGGTGTGGTGAGCCGTGTAAATATAGGCAAAGATAGATGTCGGGTTTTGAAATTATTGTTACGGAATTGACTCGCGATTAATAATTATTTTACGGTAATCGATTAAATATTACGTTAATTAAATTAAATATCTAGATATTATGTTATATTAATGAAAAGAAGTGACAATATCAAGCCCTATGAGAGGACAAAGGAGACGTGAGAAATGAACACAAATCGGGTCTGTTTTTAAGCGATTGCGGAATTTAAGTTGACAGACCGATAAAGTTACAAATATCTTAGATATTATTATTAGTTTAATCATATTAATTAAAAGATCTAACATGAGTGAAAAATAGGTGACATGGGGCGTGTGAAATGGGTAGGAATCGGGTCTGATTTTGAGCGATTTGCGTAATTTAAACGGACGGATCGATAAAGCTACAAATATCTTAGATATTTGTATTAGTTTAATCGAAACAATTAAAATATCTCAAGTGAGTGGAAAACGATGACATGGGCGTGTGACTCATGCCAAAGTCGAGTTTCGATTTTGTTACGGGATTTACGATGAGTCGGGAATAGTTAAATGACGTTCGGTTAAAACCGTAAACGTTATTCTTTAAATTCCGAATAAATTCAAAATAATTATATTAAATTATGATAAATCTTAATAAATCTAAATAAAAATAAATCAAAAATATTATTTTTTTAAATAAAATTTCGGTCTTCAAACTTATGAGACGAGTCGGGAAAAGTCAACGGAAGTCAAAGTTGACTGAAAAGTCGAGAAAAGTCGAAGATGACTTAAAAGTCAAGAAAAGTTTAGGACGACTAAAAGTCAAGAAAAGTCAATGACGACTTTTAAAAAGTCAAGAAAAGTCAAAGACGACTTAAAAGTCAAGAAAAGCCAAAGACGACTAAAAACGGTCTTTTCATGAAATCACTCAAAAATTCCAAATACGAACGCGGAATTTCAAAATAAGACTCGGAACAAAAATTCCTATTTTATAAACTTAAGTTCTACTGAAAAGTGTTAGTAAATATTTTTACTAGAAAAATCGGGTACTTTTCGGGTTGTTACAACTCAACACTATACAAAGACAAACATACAAATGGTGAATGAAAAACTCAAAGCTAATGTTAATGCACATACAAATCCCAAGCTATCCATATCTATAACAAAGTAATGACCAAGTTGTACCAATAAAACAAATTCAAAGGCACGGGAAAGTAGAAAACGCAGCTCATATTCCAAGATTTTACATGATACCGTAGTATAGACAAAAACCAAATACCTTTCAATTTTGCAAGGCTCAATCTGTTGGATTCTCGCGGATTCACTCATGCACTCACAAGTTTATGTAAGTGTGAGTTTTGTGAAGATAGAAAGAAATAGAAACACTCACTCAACTTATGAAACATGCATGCATTCTAATGTGATAGTAATTTCTCCAACTAATACGCATTCGCTATAAAGTAAATGAATCAAGACAACAAGGGAGGCTAATGGGTGAAGGTATAGAAGTGGATTGTGCCAAGGCACGTATGGGAATGTGGGGCTAAGACCGGTAGACGCAGCGACACTTACCAAAACAAATCTACAAGACTAGCACAAACCAACACCCGACTAGAAAAATCATCTTAAACATTGACAACACAAGAGAGATATTGATATTGCTCTCTGAAAAATGCATTATACTCTACTATATTCTCTTTCATTATCCCTTGAACAATTCAATGAAGCAACATATTTTTTTCTTTGTTCCTCTTTTTTTTTTCTTTTTTCTTTTCTTTTCTTCTCTTTTTCATATTTTTTTTTCTTCCATCAAATCTTTTGCTTCATAACATTTCTCAACAAAGGGAAATGACACAATTGCCAACGTACTTGCTACACCCATTTGATATTCTTTTTTTCAGAAATCCCGACCCAACCATAGTAGACAAGTGGATAAGAAAAAACATGCAATTGCGACTATCCTGATAAGGTAGGCAAATTCTAGGAATGTAGCTATAAGATAGGTTATAAAAACAGGCTACAAAAGGCTCAAATGGGCTAAACATAGAGAACTCAATAATAAGGTTATAAAATCAAGTCTTTTTTGGCTTTGTGAGGCTTATTTGAACAAAAAGAACCGCCTTTCCTCATGTACTTATCAAATGAACGCGTATAGTATCAAGAAACGAATGTCACACTTATGCAATTTGATGTTACATATTCCACAAGGAGTACCACACTCAAGCCTAAAGACAATGAGACCAGTTTATTGATGTTCCTGGCCTAGGAAGCTCTAAAGACCTCAGAATTTTAAGTGGTTTACCAACTATAATTGGCCAAATCTAATTAGCATAAGGTACGTCAAAAACAGTCAAGACTTGTCCTATGAGCTTTGTTTTCAAAAGTAATAAGTCAAAACAATGTACATGGACAACTTATTTGGGATTCAAATGCAGAAACAATGCAAATTATCATCTTTGTTATTCAACTTCACCAAGACTCGACCTAATAAAATAAAAAACATGTTTTTGGATTTTGTAAATTTTTCAATTTTTATGATTTTTTTTTCTTTCACACAACGGAAATAAACACACAACATAAATAAAGACTCTCCCCCAAACCTAAATGTCACAGTGTCCTCAGTGTGACTCTAACAGCACAACAATCATACAACAACCAACATCAGCAACCTAAAGGACACAACTAACAAAGGGAAAGGGGAAATAACTAAAAGAAAATACAATAAAAGAAAGTACAAGGATAGATAATACCAGGTTTGTATAGACATAGCCTCCCCCAAACCAGTTGCAAAATGGGGGGCGTAGTGACCAGCTGTCATTACTGCTCATCATCACCACCATCATCATCATCATCCCTCTGAGCAGCACCAGAAGAAGAAGCCCGAAATGGCTCACCAAATCCACCAACCGGAGCATCGGATCAGATAAGAGTGTACCATGATCGACCCAGATAACCATAGTCGTGGCTGAACTCCTGGGAAAACTGCTGACGAGTCACCCCATAATTATCGAACAAGGTGTGGCGCAAGTAGCATTAAGATCCAGCACCCGTACTCGCCACTGAAACTGAGCGTTACCTAACGCATTAATCCAGCACAAGGTGTGGCGCAAGTACTCCTCGTCGACCCTAGGAGCATGAATCGGGGTCATTGGTGTGTACCGACGGTCTCCCCCAAACCCAGGAAGTCGCCTAGCTAACCTAGTGACCAAAGCACCACAATCCATGGAATGTTGGGTAGGGGAATTGACTCTCTAGAAAGCATAACACACCAAACCGACCGGGTGAAAATGAAAAACATTCTCATGTTGGGGGTTGAGGGTGGATGTAAGCAATAAAACCTCATGAGATATCAATTTACTAAGGTCCTTCCTAGCAAACATAAGAAGTCTAAAGAAACGCAGAAACAACCTTAAACAAGGATGTTGCACATCATTGACGGCCATGACATTGACACGCGGCTCAGGAAGACCAGTAAAAAGAGAAAAATAATCAACGGCTTGAAAGCCGGAAGGAATAGCAGTAAAAGCATCATCATTACCAAGAGAAAGACCCAAATGGTTAGCTAATTCAGCATATGACAACACAAAATCCCTATTGAGCAACCGAAAAGACACACGCGTATTTACCTCGTCCCAATTGAAGGAACTAAAGAATTCAAGTGTCAATGGTCGATAAGAAAGTTCATTGAGGGAATATAATCCACCAAACCCGATTCGGTCAAACATATCAAAAATAGCATTACCCAAACCGAGGGTACCGAGAATGGTGGGGCACACACAACGAGTAGGGTCCATAGGACGACCCATAAGCATAGCAAAGTGATCATGTTGGTCTTGTGTGCTAAAAACGATCCATGGGTAAGCCGGGTTACTAGGAATCGCTTCTATTTAAGGTTGTCGGATTAGACGGGGTTCCCTACGTCGCTTGCTACTTCCTACTTGTCTATACATGACGAATTGAAGTAAATAAAGCACAAAAACACTACAATAAGCTCACAAAGACGGATCTAGCAAACCCTAGGTTGAAAAAAATCAAATTTGGGACTAAAAGACAAGTAAGACGGAGCAATTAGCAATGTAAGAGCAATTAAATACTAAAGAACGAAGAAAGAAAGCAACAAACAACAATTAAAAGAACAAAATTAAAGAATGAGAAGTAAACCCTAGATTCACGTTTGGGGCAAAATTAGGGAGCAAGAACACCAATTTCTTCACAAATTGCACTTAAAACAAGTAAGATAATGTTTGTTGATGATAATATGATGATTAATTGATGATTTTGGTGTGTTTGATAGACTTGTATGAGGGAATATGGGTGAGAGAGAGAACAAAAGAGGCGAAATAATGAAGAAGAAAGGAAGGAATTTGGGAAAAACCTGACTTTAGTGCCTCGGAACCGGTCGGACCGGACCAACTCGATCGAGCAGGCCAGGTCTGCTTGATCGAGCAACCTAAAAAATTCAGAATTTGAAGTCTGCTCGATCGAGCAACCCTGAAAATTCAGCGTTTTTGCTCTTTTTCTTATTTTTATTCTTTCTTTATGTTCGCTCTTAAAACGACTTCCAATTTTATTACCCGCAAGCACTTAATAAAATTGTTAGATCTCTCCCTCACCGCACTCTAAGCATAAAGTACACCCGTATTAACTATCCAAACTAAATCTAATGAACCTATAACATTAATAACTAAGCTATTTTAAATAAAATTTACAAATGAAGTACAAGTAAACACCGGGTTGCCTCCCGGGGAGCGCAGGTTTATATCGGTCCCGCACGACCGTGTTACGTTAAAGTCATGGTGATTTATCAAGAGTGAAAAGGTCGACGGCCTCTATCACTCCTATAAATGCCCAATCATAATAGATCTTCAAGCGTTGACCATTGACTTTGAAAATTTCACCCTTGTTGGTTTGTAGTGTAACCGACCCAAACTTGTTCACCTCGGTAACTGTGAACGGTCCCGACCATCTGGACTTGAGTTTACCTGGAAACAAACGCAAACGGGAGTTAAATAATAATACTTTATCACCAATTTTAAATTCCCGCTGTAGGATATGCTTGTCGTGCCACTTGTTTTTCTTCTCCTTGTAAACCCGAGCACTATCATAGGCATGCAATCGAAACTCATCAAGCTCGTTCAATTGCATAACTCGTTTCTCACCCGCCGGTGAGGGATCCATATTAATCTCTTTAATGGCCCACATAGCCCTATACTCAAGTTCTACCGGTAAATGGCAAGCATTACCATAGACTAACCGGTATGGAGAAGCACCGATTGAAGTCTTAAAAGCAGTTCTGTAAGCCCATAAAGTGTCATAAAGCTTACGACTCCAATTCTTCCTGGATTTACTCACAACTTTCTCAAGCATAGACTTAATCTCCCTATTAGAAACCTCCACCTGGCCACTTGTCTGCGGATGATAACTTAACCCCCGACGATGTCTAACGCCATATTTCTTCAATAAAGTGTTAAGATGGCGTTCATTGAAATGCTTTCCTCCATCGCTAATGAGAGTACGAGGAACCCCAAATCGCGGGAATATGATCTTCTATAACAGTTTAACAACTGCTTTGACATCGCAAGTGGGAGTGGCAATAGCTTCTACCCATTTGGAGACATAGTCGACTGCTACTAGAATATATTGATTACCATGGGAAGATGGGAATGGCCCTTGGTAGTCAATACCCCAAACATCAAATATGTCAACTTCCAAAATACGCGTTTGAGGCATCTCATGCATGTGCGAAATATTACCCGTCCTTTGACACGCGTCACAAGAACGGACAAATGTAGTAGCATCCTTGAGAACAGTCGGCCAGTAAAAACCCGAATGCATAACCTTAGCAAATGTCCTTGAGGGACCATGATGACTGCCATATGGAGAAGAGTGACAATGAGAAAGGATGGCATGTACCTCACCCTCTGGAATACATCGTCGATAAATGTCATCGGCACACTCCCGGAATAGATAAGGATCATCCCAAAAGTATCTCTTGACATCGTGTTGAAACCTCTTCTTTTGCTGATAAGATTGACCCGGAGGTATAATTCCCCCAATCAAAAAGTTGGTATAATCGGCAAACCACGGAGTCTCCATGGTAATGTCAAGGAGATGATCATCAGCAAACAAATCATCAATGGGGATGGAATCTCCCTCTTCAAACTTTAAACGAGACATATGGTCAGCAACCACATTCTCTGCACCAGACTTATTCCGGATCTCTAAATCAAATTCTTGTAATAACAAGACCCAACGAATAAGCCGAGGTTTGGCTTCCTTCTTAGCTAAAAAGTATTTAAGGGATGCATGGTCAGTATAGACGATCACCTTAGAACCCACAAGATAGGCTCTAAACTTATCTAAAGCAAAGACAACCGCAAGTAACTCTTTTTCAGTGGTAGCATAGTTAACTTGCGCATCATCCACTTGCGCATCATCCAATGTCTTACTAGCATAGTAGATCGCATGTAGCACCTTATCCTTCCTTTGCCCCAAAACAGCCCCAACTGCATAGTCACTGGCATCACACATTATCTTAAACGGCAAATTCCAATCAGGAGACTGCATAATAGAAGCTGAGATTAGAGCTTGTTTAATCCTGTAAAAAGACTTAACACACTCATCCGTAAACACAAACGGGGCATCCTTATGGAGAACCTTAGTCAATGGTTGAGCAATTTTTGAAAAATCCTTAATAAAACGGCGATAGAACCCCGCATGACCAAGGAAACTCCTAACACTTTTAACATTCAATGGGTACGGTAATTGTTCAACCACTTTCACTTTAGCCTTATCCACTTGGATGCCTCGTCCAGACACCAAATGACCAAGTACCACCTCTTCAGTTACCATGAAGTGGCACTTTTCCCAGTTTAACACAAGATTACTTTTCTCACAACGTTGTAAGACTTTAGGCATATTAGCTAAACAACTATCAAAATCGGTCCCATAAACACTGAAGTCATCCATAAAGACCTCCATAATAGACCCAATATAATCAGAAAAATAGCCATCATACAACGTTGAAAGGTGGCGGGGGCATTACATAACCCAAAAGACATTCTTCGGTAAGCAAAGACACCATAAGGGCATGTGAAGGTAGTCTTTTCCTGATCGTCAGGATGAATGGGGATCTAAAAGAATCCCGAGTAGCCGTCTAGATAGCAAAAATACTTATGACACGCTAGACGCTCTAACATTTGGTCAATATAGGGAAGAGGGAAGTGGTCTTTCCTAGTAGCTACATTAAACTTCCTATAATCAATACACATCCTCCCCCATGTCATTACTCTAGTAGATATGATCTCGTTTTTCTCATTAGTGACGTCCGTAGTCCCTCCCTTCTTAGGAACTACTTGAACAGGACTGACCCACTTGGAGTCAGAAATAGCATATATGATTCCTACATCTAACAATTTATGCACCTCTTTTCTAACTACCTCTTGCATAGTGGGGTTCAAACGACGTTGTCCTTGCCTACAAGGTTTATGGTCTTCTTCTAAGTGGATACGGTGAATACAAAAGTCAGGACTAATACCTTGTAAATCGCCAATGCTATAACCTATAGCCTTCTTGTGTCTTTTTAAAACTACCAACAAATCAGTAAGTTGGCTTTGAGATAGGTTAGCACTGACAATTACAGGATTCATCTCATGGGAATCAAGAAAAACATATTTAAGATGAGAGGGGAAGAGTTTAAGTTCAGGTTTCTTTATCTCGGTAACCTTAGGGGGGTTACCTAAGCTATACACCTTTTGTAAGTTGCAGTCCTCTCATGTCAGCAGTTTTTCCATCTCAACTACTTCCTTACTCCGTGAGCTTCCAGCTTCAGCAGTGCTGGAAATTAAGGCGATCTACAGAGGATCCCTATTCAAACACAAAGAAAGACAGTCATCAACATTCAAATCCACAATATCGACTCTATGACATGTCTCTTCTAGCATGGGGTGTTTCATTGCATTATCTATATTGAAAGTGATAGTGTCATCCCCCACTGTTAGTGTAAGTATTTCATTCTTAACATCTATAACCGCCCCGCAGTATGGAGGAATGGTCGTCTCAAGATGATTGGAATTTGGGTGTCCTCAGCCATATCTAATACGATGAAGTCAACTGGTATGAAAGACTTCCTTACTCTAACCGGTACGTCTTCTAAAATTTCAAAGGGTGTTTAATAGAACGGTCGGCCATTTGTAAGGTCATGGTTGTAACAGTAAGTTGACCCATATTTAGCTTTTTACATATAGAAAATGGCATTACACTAACACTAGCCCCTAAATCACAAAGAGCTTTATCAATAGCTAAGCATCCTATATTACAAGGAATAGAAAAACTCCTTGGATCCTTTAGCTTAGGTGGTGATCTGGATTGTAACACATAACTGCATTCCTCAGTAAATGCAACTGTCTCCACTTCATTAAAGGACCGCTTCCTTGTCAATATGTACTTCATAAACTTTGCATAAGCCGGCACTTGAGTGATCCACTCAGTAAATGGTACACTCACTTGCAAATTCTTGACCACTTCAATAAACCTTCCAAACTGTTTATCGAGCTTGGATTTATGTTGGCGGTGAGGAAAAGGAAGTGTAATGACGATTGGCTCGGCTTCTTTTGCTTTTGAAGGTAAAGTAGAGGACTTGTAGTTCTGATCAGGGGTTGCTCGATCAAGTTTGTCAAAACAAGAACTTTCAGGAACTCCTCGAGCAAAATTGTCGGATGTTTCCTGGGTTGCTCGATCGAGCAACCTCCTTTTCAGCCGTTTTTTCGCTAATTTTGGAATCTTGACGACCAACTTCCATACTTTCATTGTTCTCATCCCCTTTCATTTTCGGGACTTTGTAATGGGTCCCACTCCTCAAGGTAATAGCATTGGCTTGTTCATGTGGAGGGTGTCCTTGAGGAGGAAGATTACCCGGTTGTTTGTGTGGATTTTGAATTGCCAATTGGGCAATTTGAGTATCCACTATCTTGTTATGCGCAAGCAATAGTGAGATCTGAGCATCTTGCTTTTGTTGTATCATGAGACTTTGCTGCAACATGGATTTCAATTCCGCCATATCATTATTTGGAGGTGGTGGAGGTGGAGCTTGTTGAAAGATTTGGCCTCCTTGATTTGGACGGTTATAATTACCTTGAGAATTGCGATTCTGAGGAATCACATAAGAGGAACCTTGTGGCTGAGGTGGCGGTGGGGTAGGATTAAGAACATTCTGACTTCGGTAAGAGAAATTTGGATGCTCTCTCGTCCTTTCATTGTAAAAGTTAGAGTACGGTGTACCTTGCTTAAAGGATTGAAAGGCAAGTACTTGTTCAACCGTACTCATACACTCGACTGCATTATGCCCTATAGTACCACATATTTCACATGTTGGCTCTTGTTGAACCATGGCATGAACCGTTTGTTTATTTTCCAAGGATTTTGAAGTTTGTAATTCGGCAATTTTAGTAGTTAATGCCTCCAATTGAGCTGCAAAGGCATTGTCCGAACCTCCTCGCCTCGCATTACCCCTGGGATTGCCATACTCAGCAGTGTGAGTATCTATCTCATCAATCAATTTCCAAGCATTAGCGTCAGTAGTGTTATTTTGGAATCTTCCATTGGCAGCAGAATCTAGCAATGCTCTCTGATCATCATATAACCCATTCTAAAACTGGATGCATAGGAACCAAGTACCAAAACCATGATGTGGAACAGATTTGACAAGCTTTTTGAAGCAAACCCATGCCTCATTAAAGTTCTCAGTGGGACTTTGTTTGAAACTTGTGATTTGACTTCGGATGGCGTTGGTTTTCTGTGGCGGGAAATATCTTTTGTAGAATGCAAGAGCCAGAGAATTCCAATCAGTGATGCCAAGTGCATCCACATCTAACTCACTCGACCAATCTTCTGCCCCGTCTCGTAGTGAAAAGGGAAATAACACCAACTTGATCTGATCTTGCGTTACCCCACCCGTTAAAGGAATAGAGCAACAATAATTGGTGAATTTCTCCGTATGCTTAGCAGGATCCTCAGTGGGGCTTCCTCCAAACATGTTTCGCTCCACCAAAGAGATATAAGATGGGCGAATCTCAAAGGTGCCATTAACCGAAGTAGGGAGTTTGAATCCCTTGGGAATAGATGCAACGGTAGGCTCCGAATGGCTGGCTAAAGTAGGCATGGTTGTAGTGGGTGCAGAAATATGTGTATCCTCTTCTAAGGATGGTTTTTATGCGACGAATTTGGCGTAAACTGTGTCAAGCGTACTCAAGTCTTCCGTTTCTTGAATTTTCTTCCAAAAGTTTTGTCTAACTCGGAGAGTCCTTTCTGGTTCGAAAACGTAGGGTACGAGATCGGACCTGGAACACCTGGGCATAAACGAACACTAAAGAAAAGGATAAGAACGGTCTCAAGGAACTTAGGTTCCCTGAGACAAAGAAAAAGACAAACTAAGTAGAAACAAACAGAAAATTGTTACTTCGTCGGCAACGGCGCCAAATTTGATAAGGGTAAAGACGCGTCACCTTAATAAAAGTAATTATAATTCACTACTAACTAATAGTCAGTGGTAAGTAAGGTATCGAATCTACAGGGAGGCGGTAGTATTCTAATCTGTTAAACTAGGTTCGTCTCTTTAGTAACAATTTCGAGGTTTGAGATTTATGTTTCTAAACTAATAGCAAACAATAACAATAAAAGGTTAAAAACAATAAGATTAAAAGTCTAGGGTCTCAGGTTCACAAGGATTATTGTTCAGGGGTAAGGATGTAGTCAACTATCATGCAATAAAGTTATCTAAGGTGACAAGATCGGTCGATTCAATTATGCCATTTAGATCTACAATTTAACATGCGATCGCTATCATTAAACTATTTTTATTCAATTATCGTAGCCTATCTTAGTCTTAACCCGCTCGGTGCTAATCCTAATTCGCGAGACTAGTTAATTAATCATGTCCAGTAATTAAACAACTAGAATTAAAACGATAATCAAACGATAACCATGCAATTGCAATTCAATTAATTAGTCTACCCCTTCTAACAATCCTAGATCTCCTTTCAACCCTAGAAAAGAATTAGCTACTCATAACAATTTTAACAACAATGATAATAAATAAAGTAAACATGATTAACAATAATGAAAGTATTAACAATGAATAATTAAAGAACTAGAAGTACTAATTGAATAACGAAGAAAGATTGAAAAATACCGATTACAAGCTTGAACGAAAAAAAACAATAATCTTGATGATAAAATCCAGAGGAAAAGCAAACTAATTTAGGTTTCTAAGGTTAAAGCATACCTAATTATGAAAGACGAGCTTTCATTTTATATTAAAATCTAATTAACTAGGCTAAATTAGTTTAGGAAAATACGAAAGCCGTCAAAAAAGTAGGCTGCTCGATCGAGCAAAGTGTTGCTCGATCGAGCATCCCTCAAAATGGCATGTGATAAGCGATATTTTGTACTAATTTATCCCCCGTTTTAGCTCGATTTCTATATGATTTATGCACTTTGTTAAGTGATTAACGAGCTAATATTACTATTCTAGTTGTTTTGCGTGTTTTGTCTCGTTTTATAGGAAATGAAGCGGTTTTGCTATATTTTCTTACTTTATGAAGCAAAGGCACTAGAATACTAGTTTAATGAGGAACCGATGATAGTCGATTGACGATTTGACTACGATTCCGCTACATCCTTCCTCTAGTGGACTCATCTTGGACTTTGACTTTGTTTCTCAAAGGAAAACATCAACCCAAGTCAAAGGAAGACTAGCCCAAGCCCAATTACGTGCTGCATTGACCAAGACCAAGGCATAGGATTCCGTGCCCAAAGAAGAAGTTCGAAGAGACACAAGAAAATCCATCAGGGTTACATACCCGATCGGATTTACCATATACCCGATCGGGTATGTCTGCTGATGAACGCTTCTTGGCTCTTCTTCTCCCAAGCCTTAATGGAGTGCTTTATTAGGTTGTCTAGGGTATGAATTTGGACGAAACACAGCAGCTAAGCAGCCTTATATAAGCCTAAACTCATGAGAAGAAAAGGGCAATCACAACACAACACACATTACATATTTTACATATAAGTTTTAGATTATAGTTTATAGTTTTATGCAATCTTAGACTATTTTTATAGCAATTTCCAAGTACTTCTCTAGTGTTTCTATAAGCATTTGTCATTATATTGGGTTGGATATTTGTTCTTTGCTTTCTTTCTTACATAATTGTACTCCAATCCCGGTAATTTCCTATCCTTTATTTACGCAATTTCCGACATCATTGTTTTCATCATCATATTAAGTTCATGAACTATAATCTCATTAGTCTTGTTTTTATATTATTGTCGGTAGGAAATCCATATAAAAGTAATCTAGTTGAAACCAAAATATCGTTTAATATGTTATATTTTATTTTGCCTAATCATATAGTAATCATCATAAAATCCATCATTAGAATCATTACTAATATAATCTTGATCACCTTAATCATTTTAGCACTTTTATTTCGTAGTTTAATTCTACTTATCATTTTCCTCTTAATTTATTTAATCACATAAATTAACCTAGTAATGTAAGATTATCATTATGTAATTATAATAAATAAAATTGGAATATTGAAATGATTTGCTAGTTAAAATGAATTAAAAGAAGAATCGATGCCAATAGAACCATCTAGTTTGTTTCTTCCTTTGGTTGTGTCAAATTCTATAACTTTGTTTAGTGGCCATAAACAATTGTTTGTATTAGTCAATTTCCGTCTTAGAAACGAGAGTTGGGATGGGAATTAGGACTACCAATAGGGGTTTAGTGACCTAACTAGGCTGAAAGGACGTTAGGACCCATTAAAAAGTCGGTACGAATCCGAGAGGAATATACCGCTACAAGGCTTAGACAATCGTAGTAATTCTAATATTGGTATCAATAAGGCTTTTGAATCATTTGGCATGAATTTCTAATTCTCTATATCAATTTGATTAGATAGTTTATTTTATCGTTTTAGTTAGTTTGTTACATCGTTTTATTTTATTGCCATTAGATAGTTTTTATTGTTGTTTCTATTTTATGGTTGTTAGATACTTTCTATTGTTTTTAGATCATCATAATTTTTATTGTCGTTTAGTTAGCTTATTTTACCGTCATCAATTAGATTAGGTTTATTTATTGCAATTTCCATACTTGTCATTTAAATATCGTCATTGTACATGTTGGTAGTTTAGATAATCACCTCAATGAATCGAACTTAAATAAAAATCACCCCATAGCAATTCATAGTTAACACGTACTCCCTGAGGATCGATCCCTACTTCCCTAATTACATTCTTTATGTTGTTGGCCTAAGTGTGGGTAATTAGTTTTGTATTGGGACTGCGACACAATCGATCAAATTTTGGCGCCGTTGCCGGGGAGCACGGTTTTGTTTATCTATGTATTGCTGGTTTTTGTTTAAAATTCTACCATTTTTAGGTGCAACCGTACCTTAAATCATCGCTTAACTTTCCTTTTTGTGTTTTTCTTTTAGGTTGACAAAAATGGTGCTAACAAAAGAAGATCCTAGGTTCTGGGTTTTTGAACTTGCTAATGGGATCCTAAGGGTCCATATTACTCTAATTGCTCTCATTGAAGGTAACCAATTCAGTGGCGAGCCAAATGAAAACCCAGCCCACCATATCCAAATTTTTTGTGAGTTGTGTCAAACTTTTATGAGGGAAGGGATCACCCAAAACCAAATCAGAGAAACTCTCTTTCCCTTATCACTAAAGAAAGAAGCCAAATGGTAGTTCACCCGTCGCCTAAAAGATGCCACAAAACCAATGGAGTGGGAAGACATCGTCATAGCTTTCCATCGTAGGTTTAAACCTCAATCCACCATGTCAAACCTATCGAGTAATTCACAAAGAGAAAGTGGGGAAGGTTCCCAAAGTAATGGGGGAGAGCGAAAGAAAAACCGAGTGGAAACCTCATGTGATGTTGACACTACCATTTCCTTAGCCTGTCCCGTTCCATCAAATGAAACCACCCCAGGAAGTACTTTATATCGTCCACGAGTTTTAAACCCATTTACCTCACTAACAACCCCTTGCAAACTTTGTGGAGGAATAGGGCATGTACCTCAAAGATGTGGGAATAAACTCACACCATTAAACCCCTTTCACCCACAATTTCGCCAAGCCCAACAAATTAATGCACCCCATACCATTCCATACTCATCTTTACAAAACGGTCAAGTGGATGCCAAGTTGAGAGAAGTAATACAAGCACAACATAACATGTACTCATACTTCTTTTCTACAATATGCTCACTCAAATCAACCATCATCTCTATCCAAAAGAGAGTAGAGGAGTTAACCCCGTCGAGTTCAACCCAAACCACCCAGGAGAGTGAAGACCCATTAATAGTCACAATTGACATGATTGGTGAAAAACCTTTTGATAATCCTTTTTGGAATGGTGAGAGCTCAACCGAGGACCAAAAATTGAGAAGCCTATTGTCCCGTGTAGAAAGCCTTACCATTATTCTCCGCGAGCTTAAAGAGAATTGCACTTGTAATCCAGGAAAGAGTAAGGAGCCCATCTATAAGTTGCCCCACGAACTTTACAATGAACCATCACTAGCCAAACCAACCCGAGCCCCTACACAAGAGGAGACATCCCGTCTCGAATCTTTGATCATGACTTTGATAAGAGCTCAAGGGAAGTTAGAAGAAAGAGTTGGTAAAGCAACGATGGAAAATGACAAAGCTTTTTCAAGATTGGAGCCAAGGATTGGCAAGACAACCCAAGATTTTCCCAAGGAACCTACCCTTGTAGAAGGGAAGGTTATCATTCCTACAAAGCTTAAAGATCCAGGTTGTTTTAATATTTCCTTCACATTGAGTCTTCATAAGGTTAGAAATGCATTATGTGATTTAGGGGCCGCTATTAGTGTCATGCCCTTTTCCTTCTATCAAGACCATTGCCCAATGCAAATGAAGATTACAAACACTAGCCTTCAAATGGCCGATGGAACTATGCATACTCCAGCAGGAATTGTGGAAGATGTCCCAATTCGGATTGGATATTTCCTTGTTCCCGTTGATTTTTATGTAATCTTTTCAAAGAAAGGTAGTGACAACTATATCATATTAGGAAGACCTTTCCTAAATACAGTTGGGGCATGTATCGATGTACAAGGAGAGAAGATCACTTTTGAAATGGAGGGATCACGTGCCACTTTTGATAAGAAGGGGAATGTGATGAGCGTAGAAGATGGTGACCTCGAAGCATTTAAGGCTTCGGAAATGTATTTGGATTAGATTGCCATGGGTGTTGGCAAGGGTAAATGAAAATTCAAGGACAAAATCAAGCTACAAAAGAGCCCATATCCCTTCACAAGGCTTAAGGAGGGATAGAAATTCAAAGTCTAGCATGACTTAAAAATGTGCTTGTCGGGAGGCAACCCGTCTTTCTCCCTTTATTTTCTTTTTTTTTTATGCATTCCTTATTAAACAATGTTTGATAATGTTTATTTTGGACTATTTCATTTGGACACTCTTTTTGGATTTTTGGGTTGTAATAGCTAGGAAACAATTTTCATTTTACTTGTTATTTACATTTTTAGAAATGCATGCTTAGTTCGTAATTTTTCGTACTTGGAACTGGAGGACCTATTGAGACGAAAAGGAGCTACTCTTGGCCCATGTTGCCAAGTCCATTAAGGTTAGTAAGTATGTTCAAGGCCATAGCCAAAAGGTAAGAGCAAGTAACAAAGAAAAAAAGAATAGAATCCGGATCAGCAAACTTACCCGATCGGATTCATGTATACCCGATCGAGTAAGTGGTATGTTTCATATTTTGTTCTATTTTTCTTCTATAAAATCAATTTGCTACCTTGTCTTGCTGCTACTATCCCGTGTTCTTCATCCTTCAAGCTCAAAATCTCTCAAAAACCTTCATTTCTTAGTCTTTTCTTGCAAAACTTGTCACCATAGTTCATCCAAGGCAACATCTAAGCATTATCAAGTAAGTTAATTCTACTTTAGTTACTTCAATCTCTCTATTTTTCAGAAATCCAACATGAACAAACCCTAACCCAAATTTGGGGGTTCTTGATTTTACTTGAAAAACTTGTTTAAATTGGATTTCTAATGCTTCTTACATGTTATAGAGTGAATGTTAGTAATTAATTAGCATGCTTATTATGATTTGAATGCTCATATGCCAATTAGAATACTCATCTCTACTTTATGCTAAAAACTCATGCTTGGTGGTAGTATAATGCTTGAATCCATGCTTTATACTTTGAACTTATGCTCTTATTGTGTTATTCTAGCATTAGTACCCTTAAGTAGTGCCCAAACTCAAGATTCAAGTGTAATGTTGCTCAAAATCCTATTGAAATATTGTTATGCTTAAAAACATCCATTTGTGCTCGAAAGTGGCATGATAATGTTTCACTTATGTAATTATGCTTGAATTTGTGCTTAAAAGCCTAGTATTCTAACACTTATGCTATCAATTTGTGTTTATGATGAAGTGTTCTAATACTTGTTTCTTGTAGCAAATGGCACCTAACCCAAATCTTAGGAGATCAAAGAGGGCAAAAACTACCAACCAAGGGGAAAGTAGTAGAGCTCGTAAAGAGGACATAGAAATGCTAGAAGCCGATAATCAAACTGGAAATCAAGGGGGACAAGATGCTATGTATGATCCCGATTTTCCGGATGTGGAGTTTAGTTCGAACAAGCAATGGCAAAGCTGGTTAATTATCAAGAGCAAAGGTATGAGAGCTACCAAATTCCTGGATATTTCTTCTTTAAGACACATGAAGCTTTATGAGCATGTCAAGGTATTATTTAGGGGTTTAGGAATGACTACATCTATGAACTTTAATTATAAGACCTACCCCCAATTGACCCTTGAATTCTTGAGTTCATTTGAGTTGCAAAGATCTAGGCAAAAAGGCTATATTCCTCAAGTTCGGTTTCGATTGTTTAACGATGATTATAGTATGGACTTAGGGACCTTTGCCGACCAATTCGGTCTCACACTTGAGGATACTGTTACCTCACCTCCCGAGGGCTTTGATATTGGCCATGTTTGGAGCGCCATTTCTACTTATCATGTCTCTCGTTAGGACCATATCCCACACCAACACATCCATCATCCCGCCATTAGAATCTGGCAAAGATTCATGGGATGGACCTTCTTGGGTCGAGCTGAGCCACATTTGGTGAGACGGGTAGAGTTAGATATTTTAGGAGGGTTCTTGAATGTCAATGGTGATGAACCGTGGTCGATTAGCATTCCTTACTATTTTGATGTTCAATTGACTAAAGCCACTAATCCAAAGAACACTGGCATTGTTTATGGAGGCCTTATCACTCACCTTACTACGCGAGTTTGTGGTTTTAACCAAGCCACCACTGACCTCCAGGCATTGACTACACCTTCCACCGAGATGGGAAATGGGTTGGATTATGATTATTTTGTGCAGCTTAAATGGTTTCGTGTATCTCACCCCCATATGATCTGGAGGATAGCTGGCCGTGATTCGGTCAAGTTGACCGCTGAGGTAAACCAGATTTCATTACTTAGGCAGCGTCCTCAACTTCAGGAGGGTGAGGCCATCTTACCCCGTCCCACTTATTTTCTTCCTGTTGCGGATATTACCCCCGATGACCCCCCTGTTCAGATTAGATCCCGCCGCCCTGAGGTAGGATCATCCTCTCAGTCGACCCATGCTACGGGCGACGTGACTGCCATGTTTCAAGCATTGACCATGTCCATTGATAGAGTCCAGTCCGACCAGCAGCTTGCTCTGCACCCCATTTATGATCACTTTGCGAGGCAAGGTGTGATTAGACCTAAGGGCCCCCACCCGTCTTTCTATACTTGGCCCGAAGGGGGGTATGGTACTACTTATGATGCAGGTGTGCAGCAGACCGGACCTGATTACTGTGGTACTGACTATGGCGTCGAGAGTTTTGGAGGATATGGAGGTGATTTTAGTGGTCACCAAGTAGATGAGTACCAGTCCTTAGGAGCCAACAACCCTACCGGGATCGTTGCCTCTACTAGTAGTTATTATTCTGCAGATGATACCTACTACACAGATGCTTCTAGATCCGCATCCGAGCCGCCTCCTTCAGAGAGGAGAGGCCGTAGCTGGTGGTTTTGAGATAAGATGATAACAAGCCTCCCCTTGTTTATACTAGCTTGGGGGAGGCTAGACATTTTGTAAGCGTTTCTTTCTTTCTTTTATTTTTAGCATTTTTAGTTTTCTCTTTAGCCCCCTTTTCCCATTATAATTTCCTCTTGTTTCTTTATGTGCTACTAACCGTTTCTCGGTTTGCTTCTATTATAATTCCATGCACATTGAGGACAATGTGAAGTTTTAGCTTGGGGGAGGATTTGCATTTAGGACTTACTGCATTTAGAATTGCATTTAGATTTTTACATTTCTCATTAGCTTATTTTCTTCTAATTTTATTAGTTTATTTTTAGTTTATTTTTCCTTTGTTTGTTTTTATCATTTAGAAAAAAAAATCTAAAAAAAAATAAAAATAAAAAAAAAGACAAAAAGAAAAGATCATTTCCATCTTACATTTCTCAATTTATTGTTTTTATAAGCTGATGTTTCATCATGTTATGAGGAATTGTGCATTCATGGGGATGTCTTGTACACAGTAGGTAGAAAGTTGCATTTGGACTTAATTAAGCTTGATCTTGACTTTGGCAAGCTACTCATATTGTAAGGTAGAGCCTCCAGTGGTCGGTACATCTGAACCCGATCCCAGTTTAGGAGTGAGTAGTTTCTCCTTATAGTATGTGTCACATCAAAACGCATAAGTATGGTTTTTATTCCATTTTCTATAAGTATTACTATCATGATCTACATTTTGAAGCCACTTACTCTTGTTCACATTTCGCATTGCCCAAAAACACCCTTCTTTCTAGCTACATTATATTATTGCCTACCCTTGTTGAGCTAGTAACTGACTATATGTGTAGGGGTGTTCTGTGCTTTTGCGATATTCTGATAATGTCACCATTTAGTGTGAACCTGTTGTCTCGGGATTGCTGATTCCCGTGTTTTTCAGTAAAAGAAAATCTGGAAAAAAAAAAGATCTTCGAAAAAATGTGAAAGAGAAAAAGCTCAAAAGAAAAGAGAAAAGAAAAGGAAAAAGAGGAAAAACACTTCCATGAATGAAAAAGGAAAAGAAAGAAAAATTATGGGAAGTCGTAACTTGATTTGTCATGTTTAATAAGCCAATATGCTGCTTTTGGCTTTGACTATTGTTTAAAGAAATTGGTATGATTTGGATTGAGTATCCACTACACATTTGGTTATTACTAGCTTGACTTAAAGCCCCACATGACCAAAACCGTTTGTCCACTTCCTTACCCAAATTTCTCAAGCCTTTTCTTTATTTCTCCTGGCTTCTTACATTACATTTTGATCATGATTAGTCTTACTTAATGAATTTGGATTGTCTACCATACTAGACTGCGGGCACATTCTTATAAGTTGTAGATAGGAGAGCGTCACTTCAAATTTGAACCAATATTTCCTATTTCACAAAAATTTGAGTGAAGAGTGTATCGAAAGAGTCCATAAGTCAATAAGATCATGCAAAAGCTGAAAAAGTCCAAAGAATATTTTCTATGCTGCGCCGTTATGTAAATCTCAACCATGATTCGCACTTTCCTTTGCGCTTGTTGTTTCGGGTTTATGATTCATCTACTTGTTAAAAGCTTATTTTTGAGATTTGGATGATAGATTGATCATTGTTTGCTACCCTTGTCCTGGTTATGATTATTATGTTTGCTTGAGGACAAGCAAGGGTTTAGCTTGGGGGAGTTTGATAAGCGATATTTTGTACTAATTTATCCCCCGTTTTAGCTCGATTTCTATATGATTTATGCACTTTGTTAAGTGATTAACGAGCTAATATTACTATTCTAGTTGTTTTGCGTGTTTTGTCTCGTTTTATAGGAAATGAAGCGGTTTTGCTATATTTTCTTACTTTATGAAGCAAAGGCACTAGAATACTAGTTTAATGAGGAACCGATGATAGTCGATTGACGATTTGACTACGATTCCGCTACATCCTTCCTCTAGTGGACTCATCTTGGACTTTGACTTTGTTTCTCAAAGGAAAACATCAACCCAAGTCAAAGGAAGACTAGCCCAAGCCCAATTACGTGCTGCATTGACCAAGACCAAGGCATAGGATTCCGTGCCCAAAGAAGAAGTTCGAAGAGACACAAGAAAATCCATCAGGGTTACATACCCGATCGGATTTACCATATACCCGATCGGGTATGTCTGCTGATGAACGCTTCTTGGCTCTTCTTCTCCCAAGCCTTAATGGAGTGCTTTATTAGGTTGTCTAGGGTATGAATTTGGACGAAACACAGCAGCTAAGCAGCCTTATATAAGCCTAAACTCATGAGAAGAAAAGGGCAATCACAACACAACACACATTACATATTTTACATATAAGTTTTAGATTATAGTTTATAGTTTTATGCAATCTTAGACTATTTTTATAGCAATTTCCAAGTACTTCTCTAGTGTTTCTATAAGCATTTGTCATTATATTGGGTTGGATATTTGTTCTTTGCTTTCTTTCTTACATAATTGTACTCCAATCCCGGTAATTTCCTATCCTTTATTTACGCAATTTCCGACATCATTGTTTTCATCATCATATTAAGTTCATGAACTATAATCTCATTAGTCTTGTTTTTATATTATTGTCGGTAGGAAATCCATATAAAAGTAATCTAGTTGAAACCAAAATATCGTTTAATATGTTATATTTTATTTTGCCTAATCATATAGTAATCATCATAAAATCCATCATTAGAATCATTACTAATATAATCTTGATCACCTTAATCATTTTAGCACTTTTATTTCGTAGTTTAATTCTACTTATCATTTTCCTCTTAATTTATTTAATCACATAAATTAACCTAGTAATGTAAGATTATCATTATGTAATTATAATAAATAAAATTGGAATATTGAAATGCTTTACTAGTTAAAATGAATTAAAAGAAGAATCGATGCCAATATAACCATCTAGTTTATTTCTTCCTTTGGTTGTGTCAAATTCTATAACTATGTTTAGTGGCCATAAACAATTGTTTGTATTAGTCAATTTCCGTCTTAGAAACAAGAGTTGGGATGGGAATTAGGACTACTAATAGGGGTTTAGTGACCTAACTAGGCTGAAAGGACGTTAGGACCCATTAAAAAGTCGGTACGAATCCGAGAGGAATATACCGCTACATGGCTTAGACAATCGTAGTAATTCTAATATTGGTATCAATAAGGCTTTTGAATCATTTGGCATGAATTTCTAATTTTCTATATCAATTTGATTAGATAGTTTATTTTATCATTTTAGTTAGTTTGTTACATCGTTTTATTTTATTGCCATTAGATAGTTTTTATTGTTGTTTCTATTTTATGGTTGTTAGATAGTTTCTATTGTTTTTAGATCATCATAATTTTTATTGTCGTTTAGTTAGATTATTTTACCGTCATCAATTAGATTAGGTTTATTTATTGCAATTTCCATACTTGTCATTTAAATATCGTCATTGTACATGTTGGTAGTTTAGATAATCACCTCAATGAATCGAACTTAAATAAAAATCACCCCATAGCAATTCATAGTTAACACGTACTCCCTGAGGATCGATCCCTACTTCCCTAATTACATTCTTTATGTTGTTAGCCTAAGTGTGGGTAATTATTTTTGTATCGGGACTGCGACACAACCGATCAGCATGTTTCTTCGTTTTTTCTTCATTCCTTCTTTACCGCTCTCGATTTCCGTGCCTAACCTTCTACGATCTGACTCTGCCATGCTTCATATCTACTCAAAAAGCTCCAAATGCATCCAATCTGCATTAAAACATAATAGAAGCGGTAGAATCAGTATTCTCGCTAAAATAGCAAGGAAAGACGGTAATCGAGTTATATGTAACTAAGGGAAGCATAAAATATGTGTATAAATAGTGATAATCAGGAGGTGGCGGAAGTGGCAGCATAGGGTAAGGTTAAGGGGTGAGGGAGACTAAGATGAGGGTGGTATGATGATCGAAGGGCAGCGGCATGGCAAAGTTGCGACACCAAGTGCGTGTCTGGGGTGGACCAAAGGTGGAGGCAATACGAGTGGCAGTGGTGGTGGGCGTGTAATACCTCAGGTATTACTAACTCGAGTGTTAAGAGCACTCGGTCGTGTTGGTGTGTTACTCGGTCGAGTAGTGTAACTACTCGGGCGAGTAGTGTGGACTCGAGCGAGTGGTCAGTTTGATAGGGACCATGTTTGTTTGCACTCGGTCAACTTTATATGAACTCGTCCGAGTGATTTGTTACTCGGTCGAGTAATAGTCGTAACTGTTCTTTGTTATTCTAATTTCGCGTGACGTGGGGTCATATCTTAATTAAAAAAGATTTTCTCTCTCTTGCTTACTCATAACTCTTCATTAGTATCATAAACTCTCATCAACACTCTAATATATCTCTAATTAATCACAAACTAGTATAGAACTCGTGCTAAAGCACGGTATTTTAAAGATTTTACATTTATATAGAGGGTCCTCGTTTATATTATTTTCATAAAGTAATTGTGTTTTATTTTTATATAATATACTATATATAATATTAGTAAGAGGTAGAAAATTAAAGTTATAATTAATATACTAATATATCTATCCAATCCATATTTTTGAAAAATTATTTTCAAGTGTGTGATAAAGATATTGTGATTGATATCTGGTGATAAAGAAAAGTATTAATTACACATAATTATAATTACAATATTTAAATTGAGATATGTGTAATTGAATATGGAAATTTCGATGCTTATATGTAAATGGAAAAATCTTATTCTTATGTGTAATTGAATATGGAGAATTCGTATTTTTCAGGAATAATAATCACATTTTCAGCAAGATATATAGTACCTGGACCCGAACTTTGATCAAAAGATATTTAGAAATAGCTCTTAATCTTTTAGTTATAGGGGGATGGCTCTATAATTACTCTTTAATCTTTCATTGGAATTGTTGAAGAATTCATTGTTCCAGATCTTTCTCATATCTTTCCCAAACTTTGAAAGTAAACTGCATCTTGAATCTTGTGATTTTATCGTAATCATCTTTCAAATATAATCTTGTGTAATTGGTAAGTAATAATTAGTGTTTATATTGATTATTAGGTTGAGATTAGTACGTTACTAGATCTTTATATGTTGTTTAGATTGAAGTGTTATGATTATCTTGATATTAGGTTATTGATGTTGAGATGGAATAATTTGGGGGAAATGATTATGGATGATGTAATTGATATTGTTTGACCTAGAAATTAGGGAAAAGTGTTGTATATTGTAGTTAACTGATTATGATCATGAGATTTGAGTTATTGAGACCTAGATGGTGACTATTAACCTTGTTGATGTTAGAATTGGGGAAATAGCCATAGATTGTGATCATTAGTCTTATTTCATAAGAATTGGTAGTTCTTATGTGATTATTATTATTATTATATTGTAGGATGATGAGGTTGGATGGGATGCCACTGGATGATGAGCTTAGCATCCGCCGCGTCATAGTTATTAGACTTTCACTTTGAGTTGTTATGTCGGTTTGAAGCCTTTGTATTTGACTATTATTGGTTTGAGACAATGTTGTAATCACTTTAAACCTTAATTTTATTTTAATGTCGTTTTGTTGTTGTCTATTTGATAATGACTATTTCGGGAAACTGAGATGGTAGCGCTCCTATTTATTAAGGTAGGCCTTGGTAAGGCTCTTTGATAGATGGGTGTGTTACAAAGTGGTATCAGAGCGACAATTTTGAGACCTAAAACCAATGCAATGAACCCAATGAACTTAGAAGTGTCAAATTAAAATGAACATGGGTAGGAGTTTTTCTGAGTTACTACAAAAATTTGGGAGACGTCCTAAAATCGCAATCGCGCCCTTACAACTCTTAGTCGGTAACTATGGGGATGTGTCGGGGACGTATTTGCATGACATGCTTGTTTATGTGTTGATGAAGTCTGGTATGAATGTTCATGTGAACCATATAATAAGTATGAACAGCATGTGTGAATAAATGAAAGGATATGATGATATGAGGAATATATGATTTTTGTGATGTGTTGGGGCAGAGTTTGCATGACTCGGCCGAGTATAGCAGGGGGCTCGACTGAGTAGCTCGGTGACATTCGATCGAGTACACTTGGCACCTCGATCGAGTGTGGGGGTCTAATATGATGATTAAATTACGAATTTTGGTACTCGGAGGAGTGGGATATAGCACTCGACTGAGCAGGCTGAACTTGACCGAGTGATATGTAGGGCACGACCGAGTTGATGATTCTGGAAATTTTGGGTACCTTCTTGTTGTGGCTAGGTTGAGTACAATGTGTGCTCGATCGAGTGCGTGGAACTCGGTCGAATGGCTTATCGCACTCGACCGAGTGCTTAATTGCAGGTCCGATATCGTTTTGAGTCGTAGGCTTTGTGCTTACTTTTATCCTTTTCTTATTGAAGTTAATATGCCGCCCAAGAAAGCTAACACGATGACTAGAGCCGCGAAATTGACCCAGGAGGAGGTAGCTCAGTTGATCAAGCAGAACGAGGCGCTCATCGATGCCCTAAAGAACGTGGGGAGGGACTAAGAGGTGGTAGTTTATGCCACTAGGATAAGCACGGCTATCTCCCGTCACCGACCCACTACCTATGAGGGGGTACGGGTGCACCAAATCTGTTAGACAACTGACACCGGGAAATGGAGAGCATCTTTGAGGTAGTTAGGTGTCCCAAGAATTTGAAAGGAGAGCATATATGAGGACGGAGTTCACGCCTGAGCACGTTAGTAGTAAACTGAGGGCTGAGTTTGACTCGTTCAGAAGGACGGGGGATATATTCGTTACCGATTACTATAACAAGTTCACTGAGTTGGCAAGGTACGCGAATGACTTGCAGTGGAGTCAGAAGGATTTGGCGGATAAGTTCGATAAGAGGTTGATGTTTAGGGTTATGGATAAACTACCTGCGGGGATGGTTTTCGACCTAAAGGATGCTTATGATAGAGGCGGACAGGCGGAGTGAATGGCGGATATGACCAAAGAAGTGAAAGAGTCTATGAATGTGAAGAGGAAGGCGAAAAGCAAGGGTGGAGACAACTCTACTTGTAAGCGGGATAACTACAACGAGACCCGATCTTATTCTGAAGGTCGTAGCTACATCGGAGTACAACATTTCGGTGGGAGAGGCGGTCGTGCGTCCAGTGAGACTTTCGGAGTTAGATGTAATAGTTGCGGTGGCTAAGGCCACAAGATGTTCGTATGCCCGACTGCGGGGAAAGGAGGAGGATATCAGCAGTCTTATCAGCGGAGTTATTCGCAGGATCCAGGTCATAGCATAGCGAGTAGCCATCCATCCGGATCGTGGAATAGGCAGGGTGGTCAGAGTACTGGTACCACTAGTTATAACTGGAATGATGGAAACTATCATCGTCTGAACAATCATGTGAACCAGGGTTCGACATCCAAGACAACTGCATCGGCAAGTACAGTGCACGGTGGGCGCCAAAAGAACAGTGGAAAACTATTTATGATGGCTAAGCAGGCGGCCGAGGACGACGCGCAAGTGGTGACTGGTAATTTTCTTATTAACAATGTACCATCTTTTGTTCTATTCGATTCGGGGACGACCCGCTCAATTGTGTCTAAGAGTCATGATTTAATGTTGGGTGTGGGGAAAAGTGAGTCAGTAAAAGGAGAATATTTATACCTTTTGGGGAGTCCGTGTCATGTTGTAAATTATTCAAGGGAGTGTCATGATTGTGGGACAGGTATATTTTCCTGTTGATTTGTTTTAATTTTTTTTAGACAGGTTTGAGGTCATTGTCAGGATGGATTGGTTGGAGAAGTATAAGGCAAGCATCGATTGTCATCAAAAGAAAGTGTCTTTCCGAGGTACTAAGGGAGTTAGAATTTCTTACCGAGGCTTCGTGAAGCCAAAGGTGAAGTTAATTGCAGCAATTACTTTGAAGTCTTACGTGAGGAAAAGGTGCCCGATTATCCTTTGTCACGTGAGATGTAACACCCTACGTTAGTTATAGAGATCAATTGATAAGCTTAAATGACTAATGCTCAAAGGGATTGAAAGTACTACTCATATCAACAAAGTACACTTTCTTTTCTGGTCATCCATGCAAAAGAACTCAAAAGTTAAGCGTGCTTGACTAAAAGTAGTCTTAGGATGGGTGACCTCCTGCGAAGGTTTTTGGGATGAGCATTAGTGAGGAAAAAATGCGCTGGAAAGAACCCGTGTTGATCTGTGAGCCATGTACACAGCGTGGAGAGCTACCGCGAGTTACCGCGCCCGACCCAGAGTTTGGGCCGAGGAATTACAAGTAGTATCAGAGAAACCCTGCGACCATGTGGTGATGGAGGCAGTTGTTATACGCTCTTGGAGGCAGTTTTTATACGCTCCATTATGATCAACCACCTAGCGGAGGAGGATCCCGGGTTAGCGATTATGCTCCAAGGCGCAACGAGGATGTTGCGTTATTCAAGTGGGTGTGATTGTAACACCCCAAGTTAGTTGAAGAGGTCAATTGATAAGCTTAAATGACTAGTACTTAAAGGGATTGAAAGTAATACTCGTATCAACAAAGTGCACTTTCTTTTCTGGTCATCCATGCAAAAGAACTCAAAAGTTAAGTGTGCTTGACTAAGAGTAGTCTCAGGATGGGTGACCTCCAAGGAAGGTTTCTGGGATGAGCATTAGTGAGGACAAAATGCGCTGTAAAAGACCCGTGTTGATCTGTGGGCCATGTACATAGCCTGAGGAGCTACCGCGAGTGGCTGCTCCCGACCCAGGATTTAGGCTGGGGTGTTACATGAGAGATCCAGATTGGAGAAGCTGTTAGCAGCACAGATAAAGGTGGTGAATGAGGTTGAGGATGTATTTCTGGATGAGATACCGGGATTACATCTGAAGCGAGACATTGACTTTAGTGTGGAATTGAAGCCGGGGACGAGTCCTATCTCTGAGGCCATGTATCGTATGGGAGAGAAGGAGCTCCAATAGCTAAATAAGCTATTGAATGAGTTGCTAGATAAGGTGTATATCAGACCAAGTGTATCATCGTGGGGCGCACCATTTTTATTCGTGAAGAAGAAAGATGGCAGTTTACGGTTGTGCATTGATTACCGTGAACTGAACCATATTACGGTGAAGTAAAGATACCCATTGCCGAGGATTGACGATTTGTTTGATCAATTGAGTGGAACTGGGGTGTTTTCAAAGATTGACTTAAGATCAGATTATGATCAGCTAAGCATCAAGGATAGTGACATTCCGAAGATAGCTTTTCGTTCGAGGTACGGTCATTATGAGTATGTGGTGATGTCGTTTGGGTTGACTAACGCGCCAGCCGTGTTTATGGATCTTATGAATCGAATCTTCAGTCCATATTTGGACACCTTTGTAGTGGTATTCATAGATGATATCCTAGTCTATTCTAAGATTAAAGGAGGAGCACAAGGAGCATTTGAGGATCGTGTTGCAGACTTTGAGGGACAACCAGTTGTATGTTAAGTTGTCTAAGTGCGAAACTGGTTGGAAAATGTGGCGTTTTTGGGACATATTATCTCGAAGGCGGAGGTGATGGTTGATCTGAGCAAGATTGAGGCGGTGTCTAACTGAGAGTCACCAAAGAAAGTAGATGAGGTAAGAAGTTTCGTGGCTTTAGTTGATTATTACAAGAGATTCGTTAAGGAATATCGAAGATCGCTATACCTCTGACGGCATTGATGAGGAAAGAGAACAAGTTTTGCTGGGATGAGAACTGTGAGACGGTGTTCTAAACCTTAAAGGAGCGTTTGACCACAGCTCCTGTCTTAGTATTACCTGATAAGAGTGAGAATTTTGAGGTCTGTGTTGATGCAGAATCGGAAAGTGATAGCTTATGTGTCGAGGCAGCTGAAGTCGTATGAAGAGAATTATCCTACTCATGAGTTTGAGTTGGGTGCGGCTGTATTTGCCTTGAATATTTGGAAGCATTATCTTTATGGGGCTACTTTTGAGGTGTTTTCATATCATAAAAGCTTGAAGTACATCTATACCCAGAGGGAGCCGAACATGAGGCAGCGGCGGTGAAGGAGTTAATTGGTGACTATGACATGGAAATATTTTATCATGAGAGTAAGGTTAATGTGGTGGCAGACGCGTTGAGTAGGAAAAGTGTACATTCCTTATGTACAGCTATGTCTTTGATGTGATTGAGAGATAAAGTTTTGAAGATGGGCGTTAATGTGATTCGCAAGGGAGAGGTTACTAGTGATTTGACGATCGAGCCAAAGTATTATGATGACATCCGGAGGAAGCAGCTACTTGATCCCAGGATTCAGCAATGGAGGAAGGGAGTAGAGAAGTGTAGTCTCCTAGATTTTTGATTCATGTAGATAGGATTGTTCGATTTGAGGGGCGATGGTGTGTGCCTAGTGATGTGGAGCTAAGAGAAATGATAATGACCGAAGCTCATTGTACTTCATATTCGGTTCAATTGGATGGGGACAAGTTATACAAGGAACTGAAAAATACGTTTTGGTGGCCGGGAATGAAGAGGGATGTGGCGAGATGTTTGACGTGTCAGCGATTCAAGGGGGAGCAACAAAGACCGCGGGGTAAGATTCAATCTCTTGAGGTTCCGGAGTGGAAATAGGTATCGATATCCGCGGACTTTGTTGTGGGACTTCTGAGGTCGTATAAAGTTAATAATATGATTTGGGTGATCGTGGATCGACTAACGAAGTCAGCTCACTTCATTCATATGAAGGATACGTGGAACAAGATTGAGTTGGCATCGGCTTATAGGAAGAATATAGTGAAGTTTCATGGGGTTCCGAAGGATATTGTGTCAGATCGTGATGCGCGATTTATTTCTTGGTTCTGGAAAGAGTTGCAGGAATTGATGGAGACGACCTTAAAGATATGTACACCATTTAATCATACGACAGATGGTCAGACCGAGAGGACTATTAACACCTTGGAGGATATGTTTAGAGCTTGTGTTTTGTCATTCGGTGGTAGTTGGGAAGATATGTTGGATCTGATTGAGTTCTCTTACAACAAGATTTACCATGCGAGTATTGGAATGGTACCGTTCGAGGCATTATGTGGAAGGATATGTAGGAGTCCGGAGTGTTGGGATGATAGCTCAGAAACCGTGGTTTTAGGACTACATATGGTTCAGGATATGATTGATCAGGTTAAGTTTATTTTCCATAATATGAAAGCGGCGCAAGATCGACAGAAGAGCTATGTTGATCTACATCGGCGGGACATTGTGTTTCAGGTGGGTGAAAAGGTTATGCTGAAAGTGTCACCTATGCGGGGAGTGATGAGGTTTGGCAAGAGTTCCAAGTTGTGTCAGAAATTTATTGGCGCTTATGAGATCTTGGATCGGATTCGAGAGGTGGGTTACTTGTTGGCATTGCCACCCGCTCTTGATCGAGTTCACAACGTCTTCCATGTATCGCAGCTGCGGAAGTATGTTATTGATCTATCCCGTGTTCTAAAGGCTGAGACTATAGAGTTGGATGAGGCGCTCACTTATGTTGAGGTGCCAAAGAAGAGACTGGGTCGGAAAGTGCGAAAGACAAGGAATATGGAGAGAATCTTGCTTAAAGTGTTCTGGTCTAATCATATTGTGGAGGAAGCTACTTGGGAGGCTGACGACTTCATGCGGCAGTGTTAACAGCATTTTTTTTTATCAGGTATGTTTGGTTACGAGGACATAACTGAAAGTCCATAGACCTTAATTAGACTCCTCTAATTAGTTGCTAAATTACTTGTTAATTTAGTAATTAATGATCTATGTAACATGCATGCAAATATAAAGACATTTATATAAGAGAAGAAATTTCCTCACATTGATATGGAAAATATAAGGGCACAACAAGAACTCCTTCTTGTTGTTCTTGAGCTACAAATATGGATGAACACAAGTAATCTCCAAAGTAGAAGATCTCCTCTAAGTTGCACCAAGATGAACCCAAATAATCTACCCTTATTATTAACTAGATAATAAGATAGATATTATACTACTAATATTAGAATATATTACTACACTAGTAATACTTAGGAAATATTAGTATATGAGAGTTTTTAGTGAGAGGAAGGATTTTAGAGAGAAGTGTAAAATTGCACAAAATGAAGTAGTAGAAAAATGAACAACAATTGTTCATTATAAAGACCATTTGGCCGGACCACCTTGTCCAAAATGGACTCTTATTTTGTTTAATTTGATCACATGCATTAAGTGGAGTGTTGTAGTATAAGTGATGATTATTTCTACTTGAAATGTCACTTTCAATTTGTGACTAAAGAGTGTAAATAAGAACAACAATCATCACCATTAACTAGCAACATAACCGGCCATTATGGCCTAGTTTGGTCCATTTTGATTTTTGATATTTGTCTCACAAATACTTATTGATCATATGGTTAATTATCTTGTATAATTAAGTGTTAATTTGATCATATAACAATTATATGACTCAATTAAATAAATAATATGTACTTAACATTTTAAGTAATATTTTACCATTATATCAATATATAATGGGTCCCACAATGCTTAGTTAATTTATTTTACAACTCCTTGTAAATATAATTAAATAATTACCTCTATCTCAAAACCTCAACTAATTTAGTAATTTAACGATTAATTACTAAGTTAAATCTTATTTAATCGTATTAAAATAAGATATAAATTTATTAGTCAATTATCGCATAATTGAAAAATAAGTTTAATCGAATTTGAGTTCTTAACTCAATTTCTAACAATTAACTCTCGTACATATCGAATATATGTAATGTACTAATTAACTGTATCGTATACAAATAATTAGTTACTATTTGGATTTCATCCTTTAGGTGTGACCGAAAGGGATCAGTTGATCACCGCCGTCAAACGACAATAACGTCAAACTCTAGTCAGCCAACCGTTATTGATTTACGTTAATCAACTGACTAATCATATATATATAGTCAATAAATATCCCAATTATATTCCTTAATAAGATTTATTATGTGGCGCACTATTGTGGAGGACACCTACTCCAACAATCTCCCACTTGTCTGACACAAGTGTGCGTCACCGATTCTCTTGTCTCTTTATCACATCTCCCACTCAACGCAAGGTGTCTTTCAGGTCGCACTTGCGATTGACAATATCTAGAGTGGTTTTCTCGATAGGGAGAGTAACTGTCTGACCGGAAAATCTACCATAGATCTCTTTCCGAGCGTGGCCACGCATTTACAGTAACTTCTCCTCGAGTGGCCTAAAGATGTTTTTACCCAACGTGGGTGGACAATTCCTGTTGATCCATCTACTCTGTATGATGCAGATCACCATGATCCAGAAGAAGTCCATCGGCCTCCTTTTACGGCACGACCTAGAACATCAACCAAAACCAATCGGAAACTGCACCGACTCAGATAGACGGTCGCCAGTCAAAAGAATCGACTTATAGGAATAAGATAGAAGACCCTGCCACGACCAGGCATCAAATAATTGATTTAAGGGTCTCTACAATGTCACTGTCCGACAGAGTGTCATACAGTCTGTCTATGTAAACGACCAGTCATCTCCATGACCCCATGGTGCTGAACCAACCATCGATCGACTTACAATCTAGTCATTTCGAGACGTCACCTCATTGAGTGACTAGGGACAAAATACTAAGTTCGTCCTATTCACTTGAATAGGGTCCAACAATCTATTCGGATAAACAAAGTTTAAATTTAGTCAAACTAAATAAAAGAGTTTAATATAAAACTCGAACAATGAATGCCATTATCATATATGAAATAATTAATACAACATTCAATTATTACATATTACATAATCTAAAGGAATTCAGGCACACGTCTCAATCCCATTGTGACGACATGACCATCATGCTTAGCCTTTGATAAAGGCTTGGTTAAAGTATCAGCATTGTTGTCATCTGTCCCAACCTTACAAATGTGATAAGTGAATATTTGTATGATTTTATTCCCTCATTTTAGCTCGATTTGATATGGTTTATCCACTTTAAGAAGTGATTTTATGAGCTAATCTCTCCTTTGCAGTATTTCTCGTGCTTTAATGTCATTTGTAGGAATTGAGTCGTTTCTACTTCAAATCCCGTCATTTGAAGGAAATATGAGCAAGGAGAAGCTAAGAAGGACGATTACGTGAGGTTAAGATGGCATGCTATAAAGATCTAGAGGTTCCGAGTCAAAGGGAACAAGTTTCAAGTCATTCCGAGCTCATATGCACAAGTTGCGATGGTTTTGCTATTCGTCGACGAAAGTCGTCTCAAACTTCATGCTTTGACCCTTAACCCTTGGGGACATGATCAGGCCCAAATAGAGGAGGAAATGAGGCCCAAGAGGTGTTAGTTACGGCCCCATTCGAATCTAAAGTCAATGGAGTCAAGGTAGATCAAGTCACATACCAAGGGAAGATCAAACGACAAGTCAAAATTCTGAACTGACAACATCCCCGATCGGATTACCATTTCCCCGATCGGGTTTGTTTGATGACGTACGCATCTTTACGTCATCACCCTCTCTTTAAATGCAAGGCTTAATGGCTTGTTTAATGGGCATGAATCCGGACGCATTTTGGCAGCCTCTCAACCCTATAAATAGCCTAGCCTCCACACAACTAAGATGTACACAAAAACACTTCTCTTCTCTCTTTAGTTTAGTTTCTCTCCTTTCTCTCATCTTTCTTAGTTTAGTTTAGTTTTAGTTTTCTCTAGTTTAGTTTAGTTTAGTTCTAAGTTTGTATGGTTCTACTTGTAATTGGAACTCAAGTTTTCGGGTTTGTATTTCCTATTCAAGTTCTTGTTCCATTTCAATCTTTGCTCATCCTTTTCGGTAATCCTTGTTCTTGCTTTTACATTATAGTTTCATTTTCTTTTAGTATTTCCTTCATCATGTTTATCATTCTTAGTTTTATAATCTTAGTTTCCCTTTCATTGTTAATCATGCATAAGTAGTCGTTTTTCTAGGGTGTAGGATAGCCATGTTAGATTGATTAAAAGATGATAATTGGATAAAAGAAATTGTGCCTTTAAAACGTTGTGTCTATGCATGTTTGGATTGTAATGATAGTTGACGATTTTTGGCCATAATCATTGACTAGTATGGAATTCTTTTCCAAGGTAGACATACGAGAATTGAATAGACAAAGCATGACATGGTAGATTAAGACCTAGTAAATCGCCTAAAAAGCCTGCTAGACCATCTGATCTATGATTGTAATGAACACATCATTCTTACGAACTCGCAATGAATTATTGTTTCAGTTTTCTAGCAGTAGTAATAACCATTGTGACAATCATACAAGTTGAAATTCTAATCATATCTTTTCACAAGTATCTCCCGTCTCCCCGAGATCGACCCCTTACTTCCCTAACTGCATTTATTTGTTGTTAGCCTAGCCAAGGGTTATTTATCTTTGATTAGGGTACGCGACAACCCGATCAAAATGTCAATTTCCTTTCTGTCCACGTAATCTCTAATTACATGATATTTCCTAAGTACATGTCTAGACTTGTTACTAGACTTGGGCTCTTTTGCCTGAAAAATAGCCCCACTGTTATCACAATAAATTGTGATAGGATCTTTGGCAGTAGGGACTACTGTTAGTCCTTCCAAAAATTGCTGAATCTACACAGCTTCCTTTGCAGCTTCAGACACTGCAAGGTACTCTGCTTCTGTTGTAGAATCCGCTGTAACGCTTTGCTTGAAACTCTTCCAGCAAACAGCTCCTCCATTCATCATATAAACGTAGCCGGATTGGGATTTCATATCATCCCTATCTGTTTGGAAACTGGCATCTGTGTAACCCTTTACACGTAACTCAGTCTCGCCTCCAAACACTAAGAACGAATCCTTGGTCCTTCTTAAGTAATTAAGGATGTTCTTTACGGCTATCCAGTGACTCTCACCTGGATTTGCTTGGTAACGACTTGTCATGCTCAAAGCATATGCAACGTCGGGACGAGTGCACATCATAGCATACATGATTGATCCAACGGCTGAAGCGTAAGGGATCAATTTCATGCGTTCAATCTCCTCGGTTTTCGTAGGGCACTCTGATTGCTCAAGGTGATCCCACTTCCCATAGGAAGAAAGCCTCTCTTAGAGTCTTTCATGTTGAACCGATCAAGAATCTTATCAATATAAGTCTCTTGACTTAATGCTAGTATCCTTTTAGATCTATCCCTATAGATCCGGATACCTAAGATGCGCTGGGCCTCTCCTAAGTCTTTCATTTGGAAATGTATTCCTAGCCACTCCTTTACAGAAGTGAGCATTGGAATATCATTCCCAATGAGTAGTATGTCATCTACATACAAGACTAGAAAAGTTACTTTACTCCCACTAAACTTCATGTATAAACACGGTTCCTCGACACTTCGAGTGAAACCATTTTGTTTAATTACATGATCGAAACGATGATTCCAACTCCTGGATGCTTGCTTAAGACCATAGATGGATCTCTTAAGTTTTGCATACCTTCTTAGGGTTTGATGGATCCACAAAACCTTCAGGTTGTGTCATGTACACTTCCTCTTCTAGAATCCCATTCAAGAAGGCGGTTTTGACATCTATTTGCCAAATCTCATAATTATGAAATGCGGCAACCGCTAAGATAATCCTTATGGATCGAAGCATGGCGACTGGGGCGAAGGTTTCGTCATAGTGAAGACCATGAACTTGGGTGAAACCTTTTGCCACCAATCTAGCTTTATAAACATCATTATGTTTGTCTATGCCACTTTTGATCTTATAGATCCACTTACACTGAAGAGGTCGTACCTCCTTAGGTAAATCAACCAAGTCCCATACTTGATTGTCGTACATAGAATCCATTTCGGATTGCATGGCTCCTAGCCATAGCTTTGAGTCGGGACTAGAAATGGCTGCTTTGTAGGTAGTAGGTTCGTTACTTTCAAAAAGTAACACATTATAGTCATCACCTTCCTCTATAATACCAAGGTATTTATCAGGTTGATGACTAATTCTGCTTGACCTCCTAGGTTCCGAAGGAATAATGACCGTACCAGACGAAGAGGGAACGTTTTCCTCGTCGTCCTTTTCGGTTTGTGGCTCTTGGACTTCATCAAGTTCAAATTTTCTCCCACTCTGTCTTTTAGAAATAAAATCATTTTCTAAAAGACTGCATCACGAGACACAAACACTTTGTCCTCGTGTTTATTGTAGAAGTAATAAGCACGTGATTCCTTTGGATATCCTACAAAAAGACATTTGTCAGATTTGGGTGCGAGTTTATCGTCAGACTTATTCTTAAAACAAAACCTCGCACTCCCCAAATTCTCATAAATGACAAATCGGGACTTTTCCTGTCCATATCTCATATGGATCTTTTTTGCCGCTTTAAGTCGGGCTCGATTTAGTGAAAATATTGAAATCGAATAGTCAAACCCAAAAAATAATCAAGAAGCTCTGTTAGACTCATCCTGAGATCGAACGCATATCTACTAAATTCTATTTCTCCTTTCGGATACACCTGTACTGGGGGTGTTCCATGATGAGTCCATGTGATAACTATACCACAATCTTTCAGGTGTGAATCAAATTATTTTCAAGTATTCACCACCACGATCGGATCGTAGGGGTTTAATCTTTTTATTCAATTGGTTTCCTACTTCATTTTGAAATTCTTTGAATTTTTCAAAAGCATCACTTTTATTCCTCATCAAGTAGACATATCCATATCTACTCAAGTCGTCGGTAAAAGTAATGAAGTAGTGATAACCACCTCTAGCTCGGATAGTCATTGGACCGCATACATCCGTGTGTATAAGTCCTAATACTTCACTTGCTCGTGTCCCTTTTCCCGTAAAAGGAGTACGAGTCATCTTGCCTAGAAGACAAGATTCGCATACGCCATAAGATTCGTAATCGAATGGTTTGAGTACTTTAGATGAAACAAGTCTCTGTATGCGTCGTTCGTTTATGTGCCCTAAACGACAATGCCAAAGGTATGATTGATTAGGTTCCCTGTTTTGAGCTTCTTGTTTTCTACATGATAGACCTC